>JAQGAE010003472.1:0-14669 GCA_034696685.1 Julus scandinavius | reverse complement strand
GCACCACTTCACTTTCCCTTTCAAAAATTCCACGTCGACCAGCCTAGGTTGCTCTCAACTGACCACCTTAACTAGGAAAACTGGCTTAACCACCGCTGCTGCATTTTTTAAAAGCATATTATGGGGGTCAATGCCACCTTTGAAAAAGCTACACCTTGCAAGGGCCACACCAACCAATTGCAAATGATACCGTTGATCTCAATCTAGGAATGAACACAAAAAAACGCGATCCCTAGTGGCAGGATTCTGATTATAAAAGCTGGCCTAAATAATAACTTTCATTCTGTAAACTGCAACACCTGATTGTATCCATTTTTGACCTTATCTTTTAGGGCGACTCCAGTTTTTATGCAAAACGATCTGCCTTAATTACATTTATTTCAAGGGTAAGGTTAATTCGATTAAGCAATGATACAAATGACAATATAATTTCATGTCCAATGCAAGTTTAATGGGTTTAATGCTTTTAAAAAATAATTTTTTTTACACATTCTTTGATAACATGGCAATTTTTGATAGTTATATTGTTATCTGCGAAATATCATGAATATACGTTCATGACAACTAATGCACTTTTATCGTTAAGTAAATATTGAGATAGAATTGGTAAACAATATTTAAATCTATGTAAAGTTCAACAGAAACCATAACTATTTTAATCTATAACAAATACCATCTATTTAGAGTTACTAATAGTTACGCAATTTGATTAAACATTTGCAAAGCACTTAGCCACTCAGAAACAGGTGTAACTCACTCAGAAAGGTGAATTTTATCAAATCATTGGAATATCTTTTACAATATTTTGTCTCCCTGTATACATAAATTTCATTTTGTAATTAAAATAGTCACGTGAAAACTGTCTGATTTGATATATGAAAATGTGTGTACACTTCACCATCTTCAGACGAATCATAAAAGACAATTAAGAAACTGGGAACGCAGTTAATGTTTCTATTCAAATCCTTATGCTTTTTGAGTATTGTTCATTGTGACCTGACTCTTCTATTGACAAACAGCAATGTGTTTATTTCCCTAACAAACAGTCATATATAAGTATAGGGCTACACATTACAAAGATATGCATTTCAAAGCTATAAAAATGTAAAAAATCTATTGTTGTTGACTCTTGGATAACTTTATTATTTTATTCTACATAATAACACCATAAGTATTTTATTGTTTACGGATATCTTTGTAAAGTATGACTGTGTCTTAAAAAATTCCAAAAATGTTACGACACATCCTAAAATACTAAATTCAATTCATCAAAAATAAAGTACATAGCGTAAATTTTACTTTTTCGCTTATTATGTAATATCAAGCTTGTTTTTATAACTTGGCCAATTTGTTAACTAAATAAATAAATTATCTAGTAGACAAAAATGTAATTTTTAATTTCAAAATTAGGAAGTAATTCTAAAAAATGGGTACTTAAGAAAATTACTTTTAATATGACCATTTGAGAGCATGTAAGATCCCTAACTAATGTAATGTAAACAAATGGCTGGTACATCACAATTTATGCATTGTCAAATTTGTTCTCAACTTGCATGTGTGTAGTCTCAACCCTTTGTGTCTTATAGTGTACACTAAAACATAGTGAAACTAACGGGTTTTAAGTTTTATCGTTAACATGCCACTTATTTTTTTTTAAAATAGGATGGGCTAAACAAATTTAACAAAAGATGAGGCCTTTTAAAAGCCATACGGTGACGCTCGAGCTATACATGTATGTTTGAGGATGTAGTCTTGTAGGAAACTTTTATCGGGTAATGCAGTTATAAACTTCCGACCTTGTTTTAAAGTTATCTGAGCAGGTTTCTAATAACCTCTATAAATCGCACGTTTATCCTAAGTTTGAGGAAATGGATGTGCTGTAAACAGCATTTTCAAGAAAATGTTGATAACGGTAGCTGTATGTTTGGCCTTAAAGTCACGAAAAACACCCCTGTCTACTCAAAAGTATTTTCTTTTCTGAAAACAAGTCATCCGTCTTGACTGAACCAGCAAAAAACATTTGGCCATGACTTTAGTTTGCAAGCTTTGCCAATTCGTTTCTCCAATTTGCTTTTTAACATGGCGCTGATGAAAATGTAACTATTTGAACATCAGATAATCATTTAGTAAATGACATTTGTGTTTAATTTGTCGAAGAATAATATTTATTTGATGAAAAACCCGATACTGTGCATGGGTCTGTATTTGCAAAATAGTGATCATAATTTAAACACGAAAAACTTTTTATATATGCATCATCAAGCAAACCATTCATCCATATTACCCTGTAATTACATTTTACAGGGTGTTTTTATAGCATCGATGTTCAGCCTTGCATATCAATGCTAGTTTGTACTACACGAGTACATAAAAGACACACCCTGTAATTAGCCTCCAACATCTCATGCTGGATGCCCTATATACGGTCCAGTGTAAGGACTTCGAGGTCCTTATCTTCAGCATCATTCTGGCTGCGTTTTCGATGTATTAAATATATGTATCTCAAATGCAGCCATGCAAATCGTTATATTATTGTTTCAACGCAAATTATTATACGCATGACTAAATTAAATGTTATATTTAAGAACCACGAAATACATATTAGACATGCATCAAGATTAAAATTGATGGGGAAGTATTAACAGTTTAGGATTCATTAAAAATATTCCAAGAAATTTTCGATGAAAATACAAGTACAACTTCCGTATTTTTCCCCCCTTATGAATATTGTCCCGGAGCACGCATGATTTGGATTTTAACTGTGTAAAAAATACATGCAATTCCACGTACTCACCGCCTTTAAAACTGCAGTTTTCCGTCGTCAGCTCCTAATATACTGATTCAAAGTGAATGTTTTCTACTTGGGTTTGAACGCAAAACATCCGAGCTCGAATCATATGCAGCTATACTGTATCCTATTTATCCTGGGATCCAAATAAGGAAAGGCGCAAACAGCAACGACGTCACATGGTAGTTACCCATGTACAGCTCCGCAGCGGCAGCCTACATCCTCTTTGAAAACGTAAAAATTGCTACGTAATCGGCGTAGTTACTCAACATACTGCATTCCTTTATTTAGGCCTCGTACATGGAAACCAGGTGATTCATTAGCAACAACAACAACGTAGAGAGAGGATAGGGTAAAAAAATGAATGGAGATGAAGGGAACTGTGCTGCTATCTATCGACCATGGGATGCGACGCAATTACCCTCTGGGATGGAAATGGGATGAGACTCGGAGCACGCGTCTTGCAGGTGGGAACTTCAATTTTTATAATGTTATCGATGTAGATATGCCTTTGTTATAAATTAATATACAGCACTTCCAATTTAGAGTTCTGTAGTTTACTTATGTGCTTTCAAAGTCTGCTCTTCGTGACATGTCCAAGGGAGAAAGATCGATGGTGGCATGATATGTTATGATGAGGATCGAGTCAAACTTCAGAGGTGCTTTTAGAATGATCTAAAGAGCGCATGTGTGTTTATGGCATGCAACAATATTACATAATTTTTGTTATTAGTATCCAAGAAATTTGATTTGGTTGGCAACGTTGCATGACGAATCGTTGGCAAATGGTATAGAGTTGTCAATCGTTTGTTGTATACGTTCACCGACGTTGCTATGCAAACGTAAAACAACCTTTTTTAATATTTCTTTCTTATAAAAATTAGATGGCTATATAGCTTACACAATAGTTGTGCGGGGACTTCTTAAATATATCTTGGTAACCAATATTTTTAGACCATGGCTGCCACTGTTAGGTAGAATGAAGGCAAAACGTTTTATAACAGTACATTACTTGTTCAAATTTCGGTGGTAGAATATCATTGGTTAATGTTGGCTTAATTTACGTATTGGTCCGCCGTATAATGGGCTGAAAGTCATCGGTTTGCCAACCATGGCCCAACATTAATTGACCCAATGTGTTTTGGGTAACTTGGGTACGTATTGTTGCTATTACCAAAATGGTATGCTGTTGCTGGAAGGTGATCGCCCAAAGGAAGGCAGATAAATTGGAGACTGTATTTTGGATTACATTTGTAAACAGTTTTGTCGATCTTTATGTAAATTGTTCTTTTAATCTGCAGCCATACTAACGCTATTATTTGCAACGTTTCAGAATATTGAAGCCCCTTATCCTGTGTGGAGGTTGCAGATCGAGATGGCCACCAAAAAGCGCAAAATGGCCGTGGAGTTAGTGGAGAAAGCAAAGTGTTCAATTGTCCAAACTGATGATATTTTCTCGAGGGAGCTCTGTGGCAAAAGGGAAAAGTGTGCTCCCTCGGTCGCCCAGTTTGCATTTAATAAAACACGTGTCAAGCTACTGTCTCAGTCGAACGAAGTGCCGGATGACAGTAAGGGGATTGTGTATTGGATGTCGAGGGACCAACGTGTACAAGGTATGGTTCATACCATAAATTAGCAACTTATGCATTGCTGTAACCATAGCTGAAATATTCTGTCTTTTTACAGACAACTGGGCATTTCTTTATGCCCAAAGATTGGCATTGAAGTGCTCCGAGCCACTCTACGTCTGCTTTTGCCTCGTACCAACCTTCTTGGATGCCACCTTGCGATCATACGATTTTCTCTTGCGAGGGTTAAAGGAAGTGGAGGAGGTATGCTGCATTAGATTAAATTTGTGTAATTATCAATGTCCATTCCTTATGTTTATGCACATGAATTTTAAATTTTCAGGAGTGTCAGAAACTGAACATTTCATTTCATTTACTCTTTGGGATTGCTGCTGAGGAGCTGGTCAATTTTGTACGTTGTAACAAGATTGGAGGTTTGGTGACTGACTTTGCTCCGCTTCGTGTTCCCATGCAATGGGTGGATGATATTAAGATCAAACTGCCTAAAGAGGTTACGTTTTGCCAAGTGAGAAAATCTAATTTGTAAAAATGAGTTGACTAAATTTAATAACCAGTTTAAATTTGCGAGTCAATGTTATTGACGTACGTCAATTATGTCATATTTAAAGGTTGATGCTCATAATATTGTTCCTTGTTGGGAAGCTTCTGCTAAACTGGAATATTCAGCACGCACTATCAGAGGCAAAATTCAGGGAAAATTAGGACAATATTTGACAGAATTCCCACCAGTCATTGTACACCCATTTTTCCCGGACAATAAGTCACAGGTAATTTTCAACCCTTTATTTTAGTAGTTAAATTGTGGTATAATTATAATATACCATATAACTCTTTTTAGCCGGTTGATTGGCAGAAAGCAGAGAAATACTTAAAGGTGGATCGTTCTGTGAAACCAGTTGCCTGGGCTGTGCCTGGAACATCGTCAGCATTATGCAAATTATCCAACTTTCTTAGTGAGGGATTGAAACATTTTGCAGAACTGAGAAATAACCCGAATAAAAGTGCTTTGAGCAACTTGTCTCCATGGATCCATTTCGGTAATCAACAAAGTAATGGAAGACCTCATAGGCAGGAACTTTTCATGAACTAGCAGTATGTAGCTGTTCAAGAAACACTTTAAAATACCTGTAAATAATTTAGGAAAGAATCAAAAATACGAAATTTGATTGTTTACCAATTTCCTAAAAATGAATCTATACTATTCCAATTCTTATTAAATGAATTTGTTTTAATAGAGGTCTTTTGAATTTTCAAAAACTATTTATTTATAACTTTATGAAGTGTCCTTGACTTGAAATACTTTTTTAGGACAGATTTCTGTTCAACGCTGTGTCCTTTCCGTTAAGGAACTGAAAAACAAGCACAGCAAGTCAGTCGATGTGTTTATAGAAGAGGCAGTTGTGAGGCGAGAGCTAGCTGATAATTTTTGCTTCTACAATCAAGCATACGATCAGATCGAAGGTACATCTTATAACGTGTTGATGTTAATTATTGATCAAGTTTTACAAAATCTGATAATTATTTCATTACAGGAGCCAGCGCATGGGCTAGAAAAACGTTAGACGACCACAAAAAAGATAAACGCGAGTATCTCTACACGAGAGAAGAATTTGAACAAGCTAAGACGCATGATGATTTGTGGAATGCTGCGCAGGTACATAATAATGCCCGCTTCTGTAAAATTCTAGGAAAACGGAGCAAAACAATGTGTGCAGAAACGTTTGGTATGTTAGTGACTTGTATTACGTTATGGTTTCAGCTACAAATGGTTACCGAAGGCAAGATGCACGGTTTTCTTCGGATGTACTGGGCTAAAAAAATCCTAGAGTGGTCGGACAGTCCGGAAAGTGCTCTCCGTACAGCTATTTACCTGAATGACCGCTATGAATTGGATGGACGGGATCCAAATGGATACGTCGGATGCATGTGGTCGATTGCTGGAATCCATGATCAAGGTTGGGCTGAACGTCCTGTGTTTGGGAAAATTCGTTTTATGAACTACAAGGGATGTGAGCGCAAGTTTAATGTGGCTGAATTCGTTGGTCGATATGGTGGAAAGATTCATAATCGCAAAAAAAGAAAATAATTGTTCACTATTATTGTATCCACTATGTCCACTTCTTTTTTGAAAAGCATTTTGAGACCAATTGGTAAATCGTTAGAAAAAATGGCTTAATGCCATGGATTATTTGTGTACATTATGATTTTATTATCCTTGAATTAATATTTTCTGGAGATATGGATTCTCATTAATTGGATGAGTCAGGCAATCAGTTATATTTTTATTCATCTGAATACATGTAGAGTTTAGCTTTTAATTTTGGCATTTCTTTTCCTGTTTGTTTAAAAAATATGTTTAGTTCTATGAAGCATAATACTGTACATGTTTAGTAATGTGTTGATATTGTGTTTATTGGATGCTTTTTTTTCATAATTTGCAACACATTTTAGTAGCTATGTTCAGCTAATCTAGAATTTTTTTTTTTTTTAATGCTTATAAATTTTATCAAACAATTATTAATCCGGTTAACAAGTTTTGTAAATTTGACAGTGAATTTTAAAAATGTAATTAACGTTTAAAATTTTTTTATTTACTTTGCAGTAATCTCCACATACTTTCCATAAATCAATATAAATAATATTTGGCATAAAAAATAATTTCAGTTTTAATTGTTATTTGTGAGTGCGAATCTTTAAAAACTCATAAGTATTTTTGATTTTATAGTTATGTTGTAAACAATCATTTAACTTTATAAATAAAATGTGTTTTCAACCGTTTCATTTAAAATATAATATAATTTGAGATGATATATTATTATAAATATTTTAATTTTCAGTTTTGATCAGCATATTACAATATTTCATATTTGAATTTCTATGTTGTTTTTTTTAAACTAAGGGCGAAGGCGTTAGATTTTAATTGCATTTTAAAGTACTTATTTTTTTCTGGAAAGTATGATTTATGAAGCTCAATTCCGAACTCAATTTTCTAACCCTTTACTTTTATGTCACTACTCATTTTTGACGCATACTGTAGAAAGTAGTGTGAAGTTTTCTCCGTAAGATAGCGCCAGTGGTGTCGTTGATGACAAGCCGGAGGTGAGTCACGTGATGTCGGCTGTCTGTTTTCCGGTATTGTACTGAAGACGCGTTTGTTGCGTCGCTCTCGGGGATCGTGTGCGCTAAAGTTCGGTGTTTTCTCGGGTTTATTTGTGCAAAAAAAATTTTAGAAACTAAGCGAAATTCTATTTGAGAGTTACGTGCGTGATTACTGACTTTTTCGGCACATATCGACCGCTTTTAGACTGCAAGCACAAAACTAGCGGTAAGTAGTCTCCCGACCCGGAGGCGTTCAATTCACGTTCTGTTTTCACTGCCACTAGTAATTCCCTATTGTTATTGCTTTATTTTTTCGTAAACGTTCTACCTGCGTTCTATTAAAATGCAAATTGGGGCATTTATGCATTGCCATTCCTTACTCCGTGAAAAAAAAAATGTGCTCGCAGGAATTTGCCAAGGTCACGTCACTTTGGATTTCCAAAAAATCTCAGGTCCCGAGTTTCTAGTATTCTATAATTGCTAAAATGCAAGATCGCTGCACTGCATTCTTGGAATAAACAGAGGTTTTGAAATGGTCGTCTGGAATACTGTGGCTTTGTCTAGACTTAAATTTTGGCGTAATGCAATCGTAAACAGCCCAAAATAACTGACCCCATGTGACCAAATAGGTGAACGAACAGTGAATAAACTCCAGTAGGTCTTGTCAGCCTCAAAATACAACAGTTTCCACGCGTATTATTGGAGATAATTCAAAAAGTGCGCTCTAGTTCATTTTTCCAAATATAAAAAAAAGTTACTCGAGCTATTGATAAAATAGCCCGATGTACTATGTCAACATCACAGGCAAGGAATCATCCGTTATTTAAAGTTACCAAATTTGACAAATAAAGGGAAATGTTCCTTTAAAAATCGGACACTGACGTCCTTTTACCTCTTAACCCTATATTTATTTATGTTTTCCCATGCTTATGGGATTGTAGAATAAGTACTTCACTTATGCAGTCATGCAGCCATAACATGTTCCTGAAGAGTAAACAACGTATTTCTGAACCAATAAGAAAGCACGTGAATGTTTTGGCAACATCGTCTATGTGAAAAATACTCATTGTATAGGCGGTGTGTGTACTATTCTCTCATAACAATGTATTACAGAGAAAGCAATTCATTCGTGCGTTAAACTCAATTGTTTTTTTCTTGCATTACAAATATGCGAACCTGACGTACTTTTTATGACTCGTACTGTCCTGAAACTGTCACAAAAGGTCCTCGTTGAACCATCACATTAATAGTTCTGGAAAGCTGGTTGGTTTGTTTCGCAATAGTGTAGCGAATTTAAATGGCGCCCAGGGGCTGTTAAACGTGGATTTACCCGGATGTTGAATATTTAAAAAATGTTAGAAAAATAGAATATATGCACAAAATTACAAAATATAGTACAAGCAATGCACCACTTTAGCGTTTATCCACTCATAGTATCATTACACCGTGTGGAACTGTTATTCACAAAACTATATTTATAGGTAACAGCATGTGCAAGTTATTTACATTTTTTAAGAGATGTGACTTGTCTAATGAAGTAGGTATTTATTCCTATTTTTCCCATTAATTGAGCAAATTTTAAAAATCATATTCAGCATAAGGAGAATATGACAATATTATATTCGCCAGTGAAACTTTCAACAGAAATTGTCAATGCAACCTTTGAAAAGGTTTTGCATAAATGCATTTGGGATAGGCTCGTTCATGGTACCTGATAAAATATAAACGACATGATAGCTATTTGATGACGAATTCGTATACATTGTACTATGTATCATATAATTCTTTTAAATTTCTGTCCGGTAATATTAGCTTCTATATACAAGATCTTCTATATACTATATATCAAGAATTGTCCAATTTGTTGAGTCATTTGAGAAATTGTCTTACACGGTACGTGACTCAAAGGATCAAACATTCTGATAAATGTAGGGAAAAAATTGTATTTGAAAGATTCTCTTTGTTGTTCTTTGAAAGACCTAATTTTGAATCTACGATTTTTTTCTTCTTATAAAAGGCTACCAGAAATGTATTAGGGATACACAGTGAGGCGATAAACAGCGCTTTCCTTCAACCCTTGACTTCAATAGCTTGTTGTTCTATGTTGTAACTGACAGCAGATGTTTTCTTTAATTTAGCTATAGTACGAAAATTCATTGAGAGCCCCTGGATATTTGTACTGCGTTTTTAATTTAGCAGATTTTGCGCATTTCATTACATAAAATGTTGAAAGCTACTGTTTTACTCTATTAAACCACGCAATCTGCATTTGTTATAAAAGATTGTCGATTGAAATTGCAATGCATCTGCATTGACGTACATTTATTTGTACTGGGATAAAGTGACATGTCATTGACTCAATCTAAATATTTCAGATTAAAATGCCACACTTACATTTCCAAGCTGCATCTTGTTGAAAAGGTTCCCCCAAAACGCATAACTATTGCAGGTTCTACCCAGCTGATCTAAATTCCTGTATTTGCAAAGATTGGAAAGGCGCCATTTACTTGGCATTAGTTTAAACTATAGGTGTGCCAACTATAGACTTTGCTGATATGGCACACATTGCCATTGTGGTAATTTCATTGCAATAATATTAATGAGTGTGTTTATATGGATATCTGGATCATAAATACACTCAATCCCGAAAGTCATTCACTCCTCATAACCCTTTTACTGGGAGTTTTTGACCAGGACTGCATCAGAAGTTAACTATAAGGTACCAGATAATTGCATTGACGCATATATATTATTCAATTGCTTTTGAAAAGACTAAAAGCTAACCACCCATAAATCTCATTGCATGGAAGCTAACAAAAAGTTTGCAGGTACTTGTTAAAATAAATTTATGGGTCAGAAGTTTATCATTGACGTCATCACCGGTGGAAATGTGTAATGCAGTTTTCTTTCATTATTTCAAGGATGTGGCGTAATCGATATTTTCTCAGTACTTTCATAACAATCTAATGTCTGCATCCTTTTAGCTGGACATTTGCACAATTATTTGGAGCCATCCGTAATGCACTTAGGAAGGAACTAAAAAAACATTACAAGAGACCTTCCTGTGAACTATCAGAAATTTATCTTAGTAATTAGATGCATTAAGGTTGCTTATGCTACAATGGTGCAATGTATTAATTTTAAAAAAGCCACTACATTTTTTAAGGCAGTGAATATTTCAACGACAGTTCCTGGGTTGACCCAAAAGTCAAGGTGACCCCAAATTGACAAACAAGACGCGGAACAAGATGTGACAGTTGATTTTTTCGGTTAAAAGGAAATTGCCTTCAGACTGAAACCATTGAATGTAAGATTCTTGAATAAGCATACACAAATCATATACGGGTCAGCGATGTCCATGAATGTTGAAGGTTTACCCTGGCTTAGAACTCCTTTCATAAGGTCTGTTATTTTTTTAAAAAAAATATTTCATAAAGCATGGCTTCAAGGTTTTTTTTTAGCTGTATAGACTAATATTGAGCATGATAAACACTTGAAAGATATCATACAGTAATTTGGTTGTGGAGTTTTTAGTGGTTTGGCAGTTGGCACTTGTACTTCGATTCATTGGGAGATATTCTTCAAAGGCCATAATTAATAGTAAACAGACTATGGATTCGAAATTTAACTTCAGCGCTTGTACTAACTCAAATTATCAAAGGTTTTGTCAATTTAGTGAAAGGGAAAGTCTTTATATCTTACCATAGGTCAAACCAATCGTTCTTAAAGTTAAACTAATTTGAAGTCAAACCAAAATGTAAGTCCATTTGGAAAGGTTAATTTCAATGAAGACTAACAGATGTATTGATGATTTTATAATTGTAGTGAAGAATTGTTGTATGGTTGAAGTAGACTTTTATTTAATTATTAGTCCAAGTTTTTTGGCATTTGTATTACTGGAAATTTTATAGACTATCAATTAAACAATTTGTAATGTTTCAGTGTTTAAGTATTGACCTTTAACTGCTGATTATGCCAGATCTCTTATGTAGGCTTATAAGTAAAAATAGATAGTCATTGAAAATTGAAAGATGAAGGGATGATAATGAATTTTAGAAATTCCAAAATTCTGATGTCACTAATCGCTATAAAGAGGGACGACTAGTGTTGAAGGGTAGTATTTCTAAATGGAAAATTTGGCAACCTATAATAAGCATATATCATTTATAATACTTGTATTAAAATTTGCCGTTCATGTGTATACTTTATTAACCCGTTTTGCTGCTTCTTAATTGACTAAGCCCATGTGTGCAAACGTATCCGGGATTACGCAAGAGAAAAATAATAACTGAAGTTATTTTTAAACTTTTTTTTTTTTTTTAATTGTTGGTATCGCCATATGAAGTAATGTTCATTGTGCTGATTTATAACTCATGCATTCTCAAAACAGGACAGTGTACTACAGCCTTGAAGATCAGATCATGTTTCACATTTACAGCCAAATGTTTGCACCTGGCATAAATAAATTATGTGCTGGTGATGATTATCGGTTAGATAAAAATTTTATAAATTCGCGAATCCATTGCAATGTTAATGATTTAGCAAGAATTTATTCTTATTGGTTCTTCGACTTGGCGTCAATCCATCTTGATCCATCATTGGTTGCTATTTGATAGAATTGTATAAATTGTTTTTTATTAATATTAACTCAGCTCATAGTTTCCGAAAAAATAAATCTTAAATTGCATTTATTTAGTGCAAGTGTTTATTTAGTTAAATTGGAGATTACAGAATCATAAATAAAAATATGAGCATATGGGGATTTTTTTTTGTGCAGTTTATCTGCTATGTCAATTGTTTATTTTGAAAATATTAACATTGCTGGTATTGACTTAGCTTTCCCATGAATTAAAGATTATTCAAAATTCTATCAGCAAATACGAACAGTAAGCATATTTTTGGATTTATTGATGCTTCTGTGAGCCTCTAGAGCTACCTTTATAAACTGTTCATCTAAAGCCGAGTTTCTTTCCAGAACCGATATATTATTTTCAGTTTTCTAGGAAAAATGGAAAAGTTAATATGCACGTTGTGTTTTTAGAAAACTGACAATAATATGTTCTAGAGCAGGATGTTGTATTGCAATGCATTTAATTAGATAGGATGTTTAAACAAAATGAGGTATTATTGCAGAATGTGATGACGTAGGAAATATTTTCAATTTTTTTTTTTTTTTTTTTTTTTTTTTTTTTTTTTTTTTTGCCTTTCCAATTGAACAAAAACTGACATACTATTAGTATTAACCCCCTCCCTATTATTATTATTACTTTTTTTGCATGTGGTTTTTTTGTTATTATATTCTAGTGGCCATGTTTATTAAAATTATATATATATTAATAAATATTATATGCATTACATTACATTGGCAGTAAAATAACATTCATCTCTTATAACTTTTAACCTTTAAGTACTGTTTCTTTTCTATTGTATATTGATGTGTCTTGATGATGCTTAATTATAATGCAAATTTTATTTAAGTATAGCATATAAGATAATCTGTTAATTTAATTAGGAGTGTATCTATCAAACTGTATTGCACATACATTGAATGAGAACAATTACAAATTCAAAAGCCAAGCCAACACATAATGTAGCAATAAGAGTGCTTTTTTTTTATTCCATAACGATTTTCTAAAACGATCCTGTTATTAATGATTGAATTCTTTGCATATTAAACCGCTTTCAAATGTTCTATCAGTAATTTGAATCTTAGATATCACATGTTTGTACGTAGATGGAAGAGCAGGCCTGTTTTTAATGTTTGCGATAAAAATGAATGCTTGAATAAGCTATTGGGAAAAATGTAATTGAAAGCTAAATTCCTGAGTCATTACCTCAAAATGTTAGTTTTATATCTGCCCTTTATGTGCAGATTTCAGTGTTACCATGCTATTAATTTACCCATCCATTAAATACATTCTACTTGATTGACTCTGATAAATTTCTCCTCACATTTTTGAAATTCTTATTTTGACTAGATTTCAGTGTTGGCATGTACTTTTATTTCATGTTCATGCCCTTTGAGGGAAGTGATCGCTGCAAGTCTAGCAGCATGAAATCAATTGGATGCATCCTTGACCTAAAAGAGAATATTCGAGTAGACAGAAAGATCATGAATTTGCATCCTGACAGATATTTCGCGAATTTGAAACCCAGTTGAGAAAACCTTTTTTTTCCAGTTTTACCTTTATTTTTGTGGGACGATAGCCAGCGCTGTGCCACGCCACTTATTTAAAGCCATGCTATTGAAAAGGAAAAGCATGGGATTTGTGAAATGGAACGGAATGGGCCTACTATATGCTTGCCTCTGCTAGCGTTCCAAATTTTTAGGGCTATAAAGTAAGAATGAGTTATAGGCACATGCATCGCTGTTCATAAAACGTCCATTTGGTAATTTCCTTCCAGCTGGAATGTCTCTTCGAGGATTTATTCACTGCATAGCCATGTTGGGTTTATTGTCTCAGCGTATGCCATTGCCCCAATGAAAAGCAGTCATGCTAGAAATGTGAAAAGACAATGAAGATGTAGAATTTGAAATTGATAAATGTTGCCACAACAATAATGTCGACGTGTGCCTGGGTTCGTTGGCATAGAGACTTTATAAACTTAACGGTTTTCTATAAACTTCGTCTACAATCTCCAAATTAGGATGTACTAATTATCATGGCAGTTTCTTAGCTCTTTATTAAAAGTTGGTTTTGGGTTAAAACTTGTTTTTTGTGCATTGAAACCTAAACTGCACAGCTCATCGTTAATTTTAAGGAAAGATATAATGTACGACTCATATCCACGATATAATATCCAAGATTTTATTTTTCGTGAAATTCGCAGTTTTTATAGTGAGGTTGTAATCGCCCTTTTTATAGCTGAAATATTGCCTTGGCCAATTGATACTCCTATAATACAGTACCATAAGGATGTATCGGACGACCTCTTATTTAGCCTTCCGTGACATGATGGGATTTAACCTTTACACATTAAATTATGGCATAATTTTATCATCAATGCATATAATTGAAACTAGGTTTCCTAAAGAAGGGAGGTACCATATGAGGTTGGATCTATTTATGGCCTACTGATTTTATGACTTTGTAGGTTGATGGAGATGACTTTGTAGATTTGATTAAATTAACCCAATCAATAGCTTTGATCTATGGTACTCTGTAGCAGAGGTAAACATGTTCTTGGTTTTT
>JAQGAE010003471.1:0-14672 GCA_034696685.1 Julus scandinavius | reverse complement strand
GGGAAACGCCTTCAGCTGTCAAAAATCGGACCACACCACGCTGTTCCTCTTTTGGAGCGTCCATAATGAGCAGGACCAGTTTTCAACCCATTGTTTGAGAGCATTAAAAAACTGTTATCCTCACAACAATGTATCACTTTTCGTAAATGAAAGCTGTCTCTTTGCTATGCACATGATGCGCAGATAATGGACCGAAAAAGTTTTGCTTGGGGTGGGTTGGCTCACTTTCATTTGTCTCGCCCTTGTACGTAACTATATTTTTCGAAGTTTTCTTTAAATGTAATTTCCAAGTAGACTTTAAATGTCTTGTAGTGTAAAAATCTATGTTAATTGTTTTATCGTGTTTTCTATTTCAGGCAGTATTGGTAATTACATTCCGAATTTGGATGTTGGATGGCACAGTGCCACAATTTTCTGAACAAGATAATCCAACATCTTTTGCGCCAATTTGGCAGACAAGGTAAGCAGACATTTTCATGTAATATGCTGCATATACATGCAATAGACGTTGGACTGACTTAATTAAATGGTAGTGCTTTCTTTACCTTGACGCTACTAAGGTATAAATAAACATAGTAAATGTAAACCTTGTATTATCCAAAAGATTAAATTGACTGCTTTAATGTTTCATTCTTAAAAAGTTTCTTAGAGTTAAACATTTATCAATGGCGTTGTTGGGACAGTCATTGTGTTATGTGTTATGTATATTCCATGAGAGCAGCAATACAATTTTTAAGCTATTTTGCATTTGTTACTGTCGCTGTTCTATGCTATTGCATGAGTCATTTTTTTAGCACATCGTTCCCATACTTGCATGATTATCGTTTTCAGGTTTATGACATATTCCTATTTATTGGCATTTAATGTATGGCTGCTGTTGGGACCCATAACATTATCCTACGACTGGCAAATGGGGAGCATTTCGCCCATTGAAAGTGCATGGGACAGTCGAAATTTGGCGACACTTGTATTAGTATTAACTATGATTCTTCTGGCCTGGCGATCACTTCTTCCTTCTCAAGAGGTAAGTTATTTACCAAATTAAGATTTTTTGTCCGAAAGCTATCCATGTTATGATACAAGAAGACCAGCTCCCTAAATGTGTTAATTACATACAGATTTAATTTTGCAAATCATTGGTGATTTGTATTTCAGCATTGTTGAAGCTCAGGCTAAGACATTGATTCTTGTATTACAGGAAGGGGATAGACGTGCCTTGTGTTTGGGACTTTTATTCACTGTTCTACCTTTTTTACCTGCTTCAAACTTATTCGTCACGGTTGGCTTTGTCGTCGCAGAGCGGATTTTATATTTTCCTAGGTAAGAATTCTTCATTAAATTTATTAGAATATTTTTTACATTTTCTGCATCTATAAATACCAATCTCAAAACATTTTTAGATATATGTTGCAAACTTTTTTAAATGTGTGCACATTTACATGCTATATGTAACATGCATATTGTGTATGATGCATGTCGCATTAAGGCGTGATACATGCACAGAATATTGAATATTTCCGGGACTAATATTCAGCATGTTCAATAAGGGCAAAGGAAGAATCTCGTGCTGAATGCTTCTGATGCAATTTTGAATTGCAGTGGTTGCATCCTATAAAATATTGAGTCTAAATTCATATCGATCGGTTGGAAAAAAAAGCAGCTTTAACGAAATTTGGTGGTTTATGTGGAATGAAGCTAAAATACAATACTGAATTGTTTTCTTGCTCATCCCACTGATCTCAACAAAGATAAAGTTTTCAAGAATTGCTTTCGGAAAAAAAAACTCGCATGAAACGTAGACTTCCTCAGTTATTTTATTACTCATGTCCAATTGCATAGCCATGATTACTGCCATTGCATTACTAGCAACTGAGCTCACGGATAAATTCTGCGAATCTGGATTAGTCCACCCTAAACTATCCGCGATGTTTAAAAAAAATTGTAATTCGCTAAACTGCCAACTTTTTTACAAATAATAACAAAAACTTCATCAGCAATCATACAACCAAACGTAACTTTTCAAAGGATTCGGTTTATTGTTTTGTAACAAGTATAAACACTCTGAAACTGTATGTAGTAGCTTCCAAATTTGATAAGTTGCGTTTCTACACTAAAGTTGTGCTAAAGATAAGTATCCCTCTGTTGAATTTTATCAAATCTATCTGCGCGTTACTTTTGCATATACGAGTTTGCATATGTTATAAAATTGCACGATACTATATATTGTAGACCTACTTGACCATGGTGAAACAAACTGAAAATAGTTTACCAGAAACAATGACAAGGGTTGAAAATAGAGGGTCAAATTTCACCAAGTATTAGATTGGTATTCATGCAATTTTTTAAGGAATTATATGCTTAGAATCGATGGAAAATTGCAATTGCAAGCGGTATACCTATGTGCCATTTGAAATAATCAGGTTTCATCTAACCCATTCAAAATGAAATTGTTGCACTTGCAAACAGTTTTGTGTAGTATATCATGGGCACACGCAAGAAATGCAGTTAGCTCTGAAATCTTCCATCTGCATTTTGCCGTTCCATATCCATTGATATACTGAGAATTCGTTTGCATGAGATTGCGTGCATGGATTTAATATCAAGATTTGCCTTGCCTTCTACACATTTGCTCTAATTGCATTTTTCAATTACATTGCTTGCAATAAAAGTAAGTCAGGATAATATTCTATGCAGTAATAACAATGTGCGTGAGCAAGTTGTCGTGTTTTTGTATCTACTATTTTGAACGGGAGGAAAGGCTTGATCCTCAAGAACAAACCTTAGTCGGAATTCTGGTCGTTTTCCAAAAGATTTATTCCGAATGAGTAATTTTTCTGAAGAGCCATTCATTTTCTACGTCTATCTGGTTTATGATATATATTTTATTTTAAATGTACATGCTTGTTGTATATACATAAGGTAATTGAAAAGATTTTCAAAACAAGGATACTTTTTTTCTCGTTTCAACTTGTATTGTCACACGGTATGATTCATTATTTAGGAGAACCGGATTTTGATGCAAGCAAACCATATTCAATATGATCTTTAGCTGAAGTTTAAAAAATAGTTGAAACTTGAAATTCTAAAATATTAAAAATATTCACTTCTTTTCATGTTAAATGTATATATTCATTAGTTTCACCTATTTGTAAGTTGTATATATTCTAAATACTGCATATTAATCAAACATTTGTTTACTCAAACCAAGCACCATTTGTGGCCAAATTTGATTAATTTTAAAGTGCTATAATTGTTGTTGCATATACCAAAATACTTTAATTCTTAAAAAGTGTAAACTGTTTTCTTTCCAGTGTGGGGTTTTGCATTTTAGTGGCACATGGTGTACAAAAGTTAATGGCGATTAGAAAGTTGAAACGATTCGTCGTTGCAGGCGTCATTATATTAATTCTTCTTTTCGTAATAAAAACCATACGTCGGAATAGAGTGTGGAATACCAGGGAATCACTATTCAGGTAAATACTTGCGTTATTACTTTCGTTATTAACACACACAAAAAATCTAAAAACGACTTGAATTTTAGAAACGACACCAGCTGTAACAGCTTGATTTTAGAGCAATATTCTGAGATAGCTGTCTCTGTGGCCATACCGTCGCTATGCACAAACAAATTGGTTCAATATTAGTCTTCAACCTAAACAGAAGTTGCATATTTCCTTGTTAGACTCCGAACATCGAATGTATTGTAAATATTTTAAAGTCCTTGTTTGAACGTGTGGCGTGAAGACAAAATATGGCAAATTTTCAAATATTATATTCGAATACATGTCATAGTTTAGTCCTACTTTTCTTAATGTTTTTTTCTTTTTACAAAATTACAGAAATGATCCTTAACGAAATATAAATGTTACTCATTGCAATATTTCTCAAAAAATATATTATGTTATTGTAATACTACGCGTTATGCCTTCTTTGAAAATCATTGCAGTACATACACAACTGTTTTTAAAAAATTTCTTAAATTTTAATTTACGAGTGTACAACGAAGTAAATGTCTTTTTTCAGATCTGGTTTGGAGACCCTGCCTCATAATGCTAAGATGCATTATAACTTTGCTAATCTTCAGAACGACTTGGGCAACGTGCAGGAAGCAATAAAACATTATAAGGAAACATTAAGGTAAAAGCCCTTTCTTCTGTTATTATTATAAATTTATATGTAGAACAAGTTGTGTAGAACAAATGATCTTTCACTCTAAATACGTATGTGGCATTCTAAGACATGAGGGGAGTAGGAAAAGTAAACGAAATTACAATTTCAAACAATATATATTTCAATTGCTTTTAAATGGGCAGTTGTATTTTATTACTTACCAAGTTATTCCATTTTACTTTTTTATGTTTTGAAAAAAATATTTGTCGACGCACCCCTAAGTTTTTCACTACCCTTATCATCATAAATAATATTATTTCGTGGTGGAGTTTTGTCCAGTTGCATTTGTTTATTTTCTTTTTATCGAGTACTGGATTGTATTTAAATGAACGTAGCAGTTTATAGTTTTCCTTTGTTGGATTTTAGACTCTGGCCTGAACATGCCAGCGCTCACAATAATTTAGGAACGTTAGTCGAGGATTCAATTGTGGCAAAATTTCATTTCATGGAAGCGATTCGCATTAATCCAATTCATGCTCGTGCTCACTTCAACATGGGAAACCTTCTAAGGTAATGACGATATCATATTTCCTTCCCCTTTAATCATCCAATTGCAGTAAACGAGTTACGCGTATTGAACTATCAGGTCTTCCTATTTTCTCTAATTTGCATATTTTTTCACCTTATATTTTGAACGTACTGCAAATATGCCTTCTTTCTTTTGTGAATTAATTCATCGATTTTTCTCCCTATTTATAAGGTTGCTATTGCCAAACAGTAATACTCAAATTAATCCTAAATTCCAGCCAAGATATTATTTTCCATTGAAAATATGTTGTTTAAACATAGTAAAATTCTAAATAAAAATATGCATTTATATATTTAATTCTCCTACTAAAACTAATGATTTCCGATAAACTTACATTTTGTTTATGAATGATAAAAAGAAGCATTGTTGGTCGAACTTCATTTTCTTTGGAGCAATAAGTTATGGACCTTTTTCAATGACAGTAAGGAAGGCCAAATGCCCACAGCCATTCATTTTATGGAGCAAGCTGTTGTTTTGGAGCCCACCTATACAGATGCTTATACCAATTTAGCTGCGATGTACAGTGAGGTGGGAAGATTGGAAGACGCGGAAAGGATCCATAAGTCTCTTCTCCAATTAGAGCCTGACAGTGCTGATGTTCATAACAACTATGGGGCTTTCTTGCAGAAAATTGGTGAGTCGCACGAACCAAGGTGCCCCTTCAGGAATTTGAAACCAGTACACGTGTTACAGTTAACAGCTAAAATCAGTTTACTCATTGTTTTAGCTTGTGAAAAAAGCATACTCATTATCACTTATATGGCCTGTTAAGTAAGTTGGGCTAATTTAGAGCATTATCAAAGGCCATGAAAGCAGTAAAGAATTTCATTTAACCAACTAAACCAAATTATATACCGGAATCAATTTTTGGCTTACAATGATTAACGTAAGCTGAATTGTGCTTTTTCATAAATATGCAAAATACAAATAGTTAAAAAATATTATTTTAGTTTTGCTACATTTACCAAGTGCAAACATAACAATATACTAGTACGTGTATAAAATTATGTTTTATAATCGATTTTTTTTCATAATGTTTTACTAAAACTAGTTGGGCTATAAACATAATTATGTATATTTTAAAGCATACTTGAGACATTTTAAATCCACTAAAAATAACGATAACTCATTCCAAAGGCTATACATGTTTTTATATATATAAACATGTATAGACTTTGTTTTTCATTCATCATTTTCTTTGTCAAATACCGTGAAACAAAATGCTTTAAAAAAAACGATCCGATTGACTATAGTCGAGTGACCAATTCAAAAACACTCAGTTTATAAATGGTCCGGATTGCAAAGGCAACAAACGTAAGAAAATCTCGAGAGAGAAAGAGGATGCAATATCCATTATTGAAACATCCTTGCATAGGCCCTATACTTGTACATCGCCTTTGTTTGAGTGGGGGCAGAAAACATGTCTACGTCTATTGCAGCTGTTCATTTCTCAGTCTAATCCGATTTTACAAATTTAATTAGATCAGACAAATATAATGACTAAGTTCGTATCGAAGAGGCTTTTCCTGAAAATCGGGATTCTGGAAATTGGAAAGTGAAATAAAAGACACGTCAATGAAGTTACAATTTAAAGAACATAATTAATTTCAAAATTAGATTTGACAATGAGGGATTGGAGTTGGTACATCTATGCCTTTCTAACTTATGCAATGAGCTTCTCATGCATGTCTTTAATCACACTTGCCGGATATGTGTGGCTTACTATCAGCTTGTCATACTCTTACCCACTTTCCTTCTCTCTCTGATGAAGAATACAAAATTCATATTCGGCAATGAATAATCTTATTATGAAAGAAAATTAGAATCCCAAACCAAGTTTCATATACTTTTATAAATTTAATTAGATAGTAGTTCGGTTCAAAATACTAAATTTGCTACTTAAAATCTTTAACATTTAACATTGGTATTAAACCATTTTTTGAAATCTGAAATCTCTTACTTGCGATTGTAAACAAAATAACAAATATGTGCATACATACTCTGTTAGTAAATGTGGCTTTAAATTAATAAATACAACATGAAAAACTTTAATTATTACAAAATTTAAACGAATTAAAAGTAATCAAAATTCAAAGTTTGTTACCAATGTGAAAGTCAGTTTGCAAACAAAAAGACCTTTAAATGGCATCCACAGTCGAACATTTGATGCCAACTTTAAATCAAATAAATTTTGAAAACTTAATTCATTTTATGGAGTTTTCCTTTGGGAAAGTAATAAAACGACAAAGTAACTTACTTATCCAGCACTATAACCTATTTTTTATATCATAAAACAAATTTACAAATAAATGGGGCATGCTTGGTTGTGATTGAAACAAAAACCAATAACCATGCAGCGTGACAAAAGGGTTGTGTTTCACGTTTGCAAATTGCATTGCTAATACACGTACATCCCTGAAGGAGAAGTAATCAAAGTTGTTCTAAAATAGGTCGAAAAGATGAATCATTAAAAAATTACGAGCGATCAATCACTATACAACCCGATCATGTTGTGGCACTTGTCAACAAGGCAAAATTGCTGAAATCAATGAAAAAATTCAAGGAAGCTGAAAAATTATATAAAAGGTATAGTAATTCCCCAAGGACATACTCTATCAATCCTGGTAAGGGCTTTGGTGGCATGACAACACAATCTGTTCCCTTTTTAGAGCTCTAGATATCAAAGAGGATCCGAAAATCATGGATAGTTTAGGAGTTCTGTACTTCACTACAGGAAGATACATGGAAGCGAGGAAAATGTTCATGGAAGTCTTAGACGAATTCCCAGAAGAAATGGATGTGAGAGTGCATTTTGTAAGTCAAGAATTTTTATCTTTTTAATTTGAATTGAGATTTTCATAAAGAGGTTAATGTGATGGAAAAGTTTTGTTGGAAACTTACTTTTGGCAGAATTTTGACTGGATAAGTCACAATTCAGCTTCCTGAAACTTTTCGTATTTCGTGGTAGAGAATCTACTTTATATATTACTGAGATGTTTTCAATTCCAATCTTATTGATTTGGCGAATTAATGGTCATGTGACTCATAAGATAAAGTCGATCACAACACTGACAACTTACAGTGTACTTCTACAAAAAAAATAACCCAAAAACGACCCATTCACTCTATACGAGTGGGCTTACAACTAAGCAAACTTTAGTAATTTTTGCTTGAAACTTGTTAAGGACGTGGGAGGTCGACATGTGTATTTACGAAGAGAAAACAATCCGTGTCTGTAAATGAAAGTGGTTTATTTGAAAATCGGATAAAGGGCACTTAAAGGTCTTAAAAGAAAGCACATCCCTTTTCAATTTGTGCAGCTTACCAATCGAGCGTTAAAACTGTTGGTGACTTTATTCGTTCATGCGTTGGATTTGTCATCGTACTTAGTGATCTATAGTTGTCCTGTTGGATGCTGCGTGTCATATATTTTCTGGATTCCGCTCATTTCGTTGCTTGGAAAATGAAACTTTTCTTTTCGGTACTTCATAAATTTTCGTCTGGAACTGTGCAATATCCAGACTTCGATATTGGCATCAATTTTCATTGTTAACATCATTGCAAGACATACTGATTGGCTCCTGTTCACAATGAGGTTTTTGTACGTCACAGTAAGATTTATTTTAGGGCTATTTTAGTGAGTCTTAATTTTTTACAATTTGGAAGGTTATTGGTATTTGGTTAATTTGGAGCAATTGCATCCATTCATGGATTCCAGTTAGCAGTTGCCATTGATTTCGACATTTTGTTGATATTGCTTTTCTACAGAAGCCTTGCATGTGACATAAGGGTATAGATATTTCATGTTGAAACAAAGAATTCTTAGTTTTGGTAGTGGTATGATTTCATATTCATTTTTCAACTTTTCTATAGGCACAAGTAATGACACATGAACAAAACTTCACCCTTGCTGAGGAGACACTTAATTGGGTGGTTGCTCGCAATGAAACACATCGAGATGCTCTCCGTCAATTGGCTCTACTCTGTAGTCACCTCAATCGCACCACAGAGGTGAGAAACTGTCCAGAGTTGACCTAATTTTGATTCTGAGATTTTGCTAATCGATAAAGTTGATAATGTTAAGAATTCTAGAAGAGAAGTATCTAGTTTTGATTAAAATATTATAACGTTAAGATTTAAAAATATGCCCAATTCTGTTTTGAAATTTCAAGTTTTTAAACGCAAGTGAGATTCAAATTAATGATGTTACGTGTGAATTTATTTCTATAGGCACTGGGATTTATTCTACGAGCACTGAAGCTGTGTGGGACCAGCGACGTAACTTGTGCTCAATTGTATGCTGACCATGCCAACATCCTCATGGACATGGACCACATGGATTTAGCAGCTGAGGTTAGTATTAAACAGTTATTTCTTGCAGAGCTTGGTAATTTCACCTTTTTATATACTTATGTTTCATTTTTTTCAATAGAGCTACAAGATGGCTTTACAGGTGTATCCTAGTTTTACTCTTGCTCATCTGAACTTGGGTGTTATTTATCACATAAAGGTAAGCCATTATGGACTTGTGCAATGTATCATCAGTAATATTTGATATGAATAACTAAGCAAGATTAACATCAATTTTAAAATTCCAGCGGGATTTTGACGAAGCTTGGAAGCACTACAGGACAGCACAACTACTCGAACCAACCAATCGCCTCTTGCAGGAAAACATGGATAAATTGAGAAAAGCGGAAGTGGCGTTATTAAGCATGGCGTCCTCCAAACATTCGGATTCCTGTAGGTGATGTTGTACGTAATGTGAACTTGTTGACACTATGTGAAGTTAAGGCGCCACGGGACAACAGTGACAAACTCGTGAAACGGGTTTCCTAGAATGACGTTCTTCTTCGTAAACTCTTAAGACGCGTCCAGTGAATATGTAATGTTCGTGCAATGTGAAATGGAATGGCATTATGGCAGTGCTACGTAGTTTTGCTGGGAAAGCTCACTTATTTCGTATTGTGTTTGGACTTTCAAGAAATCGCCCATCCACGTGGACCCTTTGGAATTGCTTTATTGAACATGTGCTAAGCCTTGAAGGTATTTCCCCGATACGCTTCTTATTTTTATTCCTTTGATTTCCATCAATGTTTCTACGTTTGAAATACGTTGTATACGTTGCGATATAAACCCTTAATTAACGTATTAAATTAGCATTATCCCGGTTCAGCACCTTCTGGTGGAGTATGTGCTGTTAGCATGATGTTTCCATAATGACCGATGCCTTTTACTTTAAAAGCGGACATTATTGAAATGTCAAGCCAAAGGCATTTAACGCCACTAGGGGTGTTGAACTGGGATAAAGCTAATGGGTATGTTCGAAAATTCAACGTTTATATATCCATGATGATTTAATCTCACTACAAACGAGTCAGATATAGTGGAAGAAACCATGAAAAATTATTGACAAATTGTCTTTATACATAAATAATGATTAACTGACCCAAAATGTGGCTATTGCTACTAGCATTTGTTACAAGTGTACAGAGACGATCATATCAATAGAAAGAATTTGTGATAATTTCACGTTTGGGTCAGAAAATTTAAGGAATTTATTTCTCAAAACTTTAAAATATTCTATATCTTGGAAAGATGCAGCACCGACTGCATTCCATATTGTTCCATGTAATTTGACGACAACGCCATCTAATATGTGTTCGGTGCAACTACAAGTAGATAGAACTAGAATTCTGAATACTCGTGTTGAATTTTCGACCAAACCCAGTTGAAATTGTAAGGGTTATTGCTTTTATTAGTTAATATGAATTTGCTACAACTAGTGGGTCCAATTCAAATTATGTCATTAATGGCAGCGATGATGTTTGCAGGTAATATTTTTGATCATATTGACTGGTTGCAAATCCATAATCAATGTTGCAAGAAATTTCTTCGTCAATGTCATTTCATTTAAGCGATCATTAATGACTAAATTAGTACGCGCATTAAGCTGTAAGATTTGCATAAAACAAAACAATTCTACGGTATTTACAGAGGAATTAAAGGAATGTCCAATTTCATAATTATGGTACTTATGCAGAGTTACTTAATAGACAGTAATACGTGACTTTCAATGAAAATTTAAAAAAAGATAATTTCATGCAAGTCACGTGATGCTAATCTTGCATAATTTAATGGCGATGTTGGCATAAGGTCTGTTAATGTGAAATGTATTTTACTTTTAATGGGATTTATTGAGTTATTTTAAAATAGTTTTAATTGCGCATTCCCAAACGATGCGATGCAATACTCCTTCATTTGTAAAAAAAAAATATTGGTTGATAACACGTGGTCCATAAGGATATTTCATGAATCTGTGATCGCATTGTGGGAAGCAAGCTTTCAGAAATTCAAATGTTGAATATGTCAATTATATTTAGAAACAATTAAAAAATATTTTATTAGTTTGGAAATGTATTTTTAATTAAACGTTGAAAATCATTATAAGCGGAATCAGTATTTCAAATTGATCATTTTATTGTCCAAAACGAATGAGCACATTAATTCTTTTAAAATTATATGCAAGCCGGTATTTGGTCCTAAATTAACATAAATAACCTCGTTTCGGTAATAGAATTACAGATGATTCAAGAATGTTGATTTTGTAACCGAGGTATTTTGTGGATGACCCTACTGTGAATGATTTGAATTTTGCGTAGGCCGAAGAAGTCACATGACTGTGGGACAAGTTTAGGTATGTTTGATGGAAGCTCGCGTATGTTCTTCGGTTTCTTAGTTACTATGTAATGCCGATTTACACAAAAAGTCAACATCAAAACTCAATGTTGTACAAACCTGTCACCGAGCATGTGAAGTAATTTACCTTACTAGTGACAACAGTGAATAACTCGTGTATCACTTTTTAACGACTATTATTCGTAACTCGGAAGACACGTCCAGTGCATATGTATGTGTACTCTTCCTTACATGTAGACCAATTTGGTAATAATTCAAGTCGTGCCATGACTTTAAGGTAATCGCCCAATGCGCGTTTTATTTTCCTCTTTGACTATTTCTATAAATAGTTTGAGTTACTTATTAAACTGTCCGTTGAAGCACCTACCCTGAATTTATGTTCAGGTGCTAGCCCGGTTCTGTACCTTTGAGGTTTTAGAATAGGGGTGGGGAAACTTTTTTCTGACAATGAAGGGACAATAACGTCGTTCTTGGACCATACAAAGTTATGCTTAGTTGTCTCCCTGCCCCTCGTAACGGTGATTTTAAGCGAATTTTCGGTTATGTTTTTAAATCCGATTACAGTTTAAATCCTTGGACTCTATAGTACAAATTTAGCGGTCGATTAAGTAATTGAATGTGGGTTTTTTCGTTCATTCAAGGTCATGCATAGGCTACATCAGTATTTTGATTATACTGTATAAGCAGACTTGCCTCAACTACAAATAACGCAAGTGCACGTAACATATGATAAAACGTGAATTAAAGCAAATATAGTTTTATCAGGTGAGAAACGAAAGCTTTCTTACAAGGCCATGTTTTAAACTTACAGTCATATATGCCAAGAAAGACAGCACCCTGTCTTTTCATTCTGTCTGTATACTGAAACTATACATGTATAGTATACATTGGTAATCATGACTTTGCGAATGCAATCGCTCGTGGTATTGCTGTACTTAATTGCACCATGCAGCTGTTGTTGCAACAGGCGAAATAACAAGAATGACTATCCAAAACCGGAGCTGCTATTTCCAGGGCTGTCAGAATGGTCAGCAAGAAGTGGCTCGTCCGATGCAAGTTCCTTCCTTGAATCTGCTACCTCTGCCATTGCTGGTTTTGTTCCTGGTGGTCAATTCATGTCTGCCATAGGCAACGGTATCAAGTACATGAAGAGCGTGTTATCTGGAGCTGAGAATGCTTTTGAAAATTTTGTCGACAAAAATATTGCAGTAGCGGCCATCGCAGATGTAAAAGCAAAACTAGTGACAGTGGAAAACAGAATGAAAGAAGCGGAACAGAAAATGTTTAAAGTAAGGTTGATTTAATTTCTATAACTGCTGGATTTTTATATATGCTTGCTCTGGATTATTTTTCTGAAAGCTTTGAAAGTCTCGTAGTTCATTTCTAAACCCTATGCTTTAAAATTCTTTCTAGTCACAGAAATGTCCATAGTATTACAAATATTAATGCCAATGTAAACTTGCAATATACATATCACTGAAGTGCATAAATACGTCAAGGAACCTTTATAGAACTAATATTTGTAAGAGTATTTGGTGTATATTATTGTTTATAATCTTCTGAAATAGTTTAAAATAACAAAAAATACCCATTGCTAATATGGAATAAAGTTGTTGGCCATAATTCAGAACCAAGAAATGCACTTGCAAATATTGATAGATTTTAATCAATGACATTCTTATTTCCTGGATGAGAGATGCATTTCTATGCCTTTAAGACTCTATAAAGCAATAGATAAGGGTTCGTATGCCGCATGCTGTGAGCATATACGTAGGTCTCTGTAATCTCATTGGGCAATGTATTTTCCATTTGCTGTTGAATAACATAAAATATGTTTAAAAGATCAGGTTGTGATTGAGACTAGCTTATCTTGGCTACGACGGATGCAAGACATTTTATGAGATCTTTTAATTACTCATGCAGGGCTCCAACTCCGACGTTCCACTTCACATCGCCTGGGATAAATGCGAAGAAATTCTGCAAAAATTCTCGTATGAATGGGGCCCGTTGTACAAAAGCGGAAATGCTTTAGTTTCAGCACCGTCACTGGTTTCCTTCACGAGAGTTTATCCTGGCATGGCGCTCATTGGCTTCAAATTGTGGCCGGAGAAACGACAACACATCCTAGAGGAAATGGACCTCTTGCTGGGCACGCTCAAGAAATATCAAGCTTCTGCAATGTCGAAACGTATGTCTTATGTCCGAAGCTTCAGTTTATTTAGGACATCTTGCGACCAAGGTTGTCAGGACAAGTATTACAAAGCTATATCTTGTAGTTCGTGCTACAAAGTAGAATGCGATACAGCTGTCATTTTTACACCCAATTATTCTATAGATTTATTCAATGACTATAAGAATGAATTGAGAAATAAATACAATGAATATTTCAAAGATCCTGTTCAAAAGTTAGAAGAGTTTATCCAGCAGCTAAGACTCTCACTCAATAGTCGCTGACTAGTTCTGTAATTAAAGTAATGATAGTTTGTCAGGACTGATAATATCGAGTAAAATTTATTGTTGTCATAGTTTATAGTACAATTACCCATAGAATGTTTGTTTGATTTCTGTCAATTTTGGGGATGTTGGGACTAACCATATTCAGTACATGTATGTACTTCTTCGTTCAATCATAAGCCGATTTAAAAGCGCATGAATTGAACTATTTTTGTGTGATGTGATTTACAAGATTAATGCATAAAGTGCTGAAATGAAAATCTGGTTATAGTTTCTTTTGCGATTAAATCCATCTTCGTTCATTCTGCCTTCGTCACATACTCTACTGCCTTTATTGAAAACTACCAACCAATTTTTAAACGATAAGGGAGCATTTCATATCGACTGACAGAGTACTTGCAATTGATATCTCCACCAACTATCATGTCAGACTGAAAAGTGCTCTGGGCTTTTCTCACTTTATAACAACTTTCTATCATTTTTTTTATTTTTGATCTAAAAATGTTCACATGCGGGTATCTTTGCGGAGGAAATGAGAAAGTTTTCAATGCGCTTGCTTATGATAGCTTTGAGCCATTGCGAATTTCGTAAATGTTGCTGAACTTAACAAAAGATAATATCAAATCCAATTTTACTTAGTTGGATGCATGTTTAACTGACCGAATGTTAAGTCGTCATTCATGTTTCATTTTCTTAAGAATGGCTAAGGATGTTCACGTGAGCTTTTAGGGAGATCGACATACTATACAGTGGGCAAAAAATGTAATTGCACACTCAATAAAACTCATATTTTTCATAAATAAACCAACAAATTATTGCC
>JAQGAE010003470.1:0-14673 GCA_034696685.1 Julus scandinavius | reverse complement strand
CATTGACAAGTGTATATATCCAGCTATAATTTTAAACTAAAGTTTATGTTAATTAGCCATGTGGTCAGCTGTAAGGCCTTATTCAAGTCAAATGGGGTACAGTGGGACATGTTCCAGCATACCCCAATAATGTTTTTGGCAAATATTTGTATATTTCTCATTAATCATAACTTTAAATAAAAACCATGTTTAAATTTATGTTATATAGTAACAATGGTTCACAATCACAGAAAAAACCCAAATCTCACAGACCAACTCTCCTCTTGCCCCTGTGCAGCGGTATTTATGGGAAGCTAATTTTATTATAATTACATGTAAGTGGTCAATTGTCCACTCATAAGACGTGTGGCAAAATATTTACTGCGTTACGCAGAAAGGTGCCACCCTTGGTAATAAAAATGTCCTACGGACGAATTCGTGAACGTCAGCTGTGAACGTATCGCAGCGCTCAGGCAATTCCATACATCACCAGCACCATGGGGTGTTGACAGCTGGGCATAGCTAGATAAGCCTACAAAAACTGGCTAAAACAGTAAAAATACAGAAATGCACATAAGATATAATATCATAATCAATCAACATATCAATATGAATCCCATAATATCGTGCAGATGACCCTGGATCGTCACAATAGCTCTAAAACGATGACAAAATGTATACAGTTCCTGAAGGCTTGTATATTACTGTGGTATTCTTTTAAAATGCTACAATTTAAATATTTAAAAAAAAAATGAATTCTGAAAAGTGTACCTACTGTGCCCGGTTTCCCCCATACGTACAGTTAACAAAAAGTTTCGTATCTGTTGCATCTTAGACAAACTCGAAATCTGAATTGTTGACAGTTTCGATTCATTTTCGATTATTAGAAAGAAATTCTAAGAAAATAATGTAAGGAAATCAGAAAAAAATACATGTTCAGACATTTCTATAACTATCCAAACTGTTAAATTGACCGCGTTCAGCAAGCGTTTCGTTAAAGGATGTGTTTATATTAAATTTCGTTTTTTAAACAGTGCAAACAAATGTATTTTCCTGCGGGCATTGTTAAACTTAAAAAACAGAATTGGGTGTAACCTGTGATTGCTACATAAAAATGCCATGTGGTAGGTAGGGGATGATTGGCATGATATATTAACCATATATATATATATATATACATTGTATGTTAGGCTAGTATTGCAATATTGACTGAGACTACATGTTAATGTAGCGCCTCAGTCAATGTTTAACGAAATTGTTTTTCATTTTTATACTATAAAAATCCATTATTGTATTCAGTTATTCTAAATAATCGTCATTTGTCATGTTATAAGCGTTTTCGTATATGTCAAACAGGGTGGTATTAAAATGCTTTGTTTTATAGGGTCTATAAATCAAATTGTTTGAAAAAAAATATATACATTTGAACTTTTTGTATAAATAAATCTTTTCGTACAAATAATGCATTTTTCTGTCTTTCGTATATTATTTAAATACATGTACTAGACAAAGGTCTTTCCCCTTTATTTAGAGGATATTTAGGGATCATGGCATCGCTTATCAAAGCATCTTTGAACTGTTTATCTTTCCCGCGGCAATGTTTTTTCATATAACATCCCGGTTTAGCATTTGATAAACAATATAGCATTTTTTATGAAATATTCAGCTAAAAGTTGGTCATATTGGACAACACAACATTTTAGCTGATGCTCATTTAATATCTAAATGCCCAACCAAAATCTTGGAAAACAAACTCATTGGCTCAAGTGTTTCGGTTTTTAAATGAACCTATACGTTATGAATTATTTCAAGTCTGCTTATTTAATTAAAACTAAAAGGCAATTTTTGATATTAATTGAAGCAGCAACAACTGTTAGTGAATGAGGGAACATTAATTCTGTAAATACAAATTTGTTCAAGTAGAAATATCTTTCGGTTTTCTTTTGGATTATTTTAAACAGGTGCAATACAAATTGTTTGTAAATGTAAACAAATTTACTACGAATTTTAAAATGCTTTAAGTGTTAGCTTTTTAGACAAAACCTACTAAATCCACACTATTTAAGGATGTGGTTTTTTTCAATTTTCAGTCTATTTAAATGTTTTTTTAAAAAAAATCAACAACATGCCCTTTGTTTGGTTGCAATATGCATGCCACGCATCAGAAAATGAATTTAAAAAAAAATGAACTCTGTGTACAAACTTTATTGCAAAGCAAAGTTACAAAAATTGATCTTTGAATTTAAGTAGCATATTTTATTGCAGCATAAATTCATTTTGTAAATTTCATGGATTTTCAGATTCTTTTCATGGATTTCCAGATGCTTTTCAAGGATTAACATTTCTAATACATTCTCATAATGTTTTCATAAAAACGTATACAGAAATATGTGCAGCCATGTCATTAACATATTACATTTTTTAAAAACAAACACATTCATTTATTTGAAATTGAAAACTTAAAATTATTGCATAAATCATTTATTAATTAGTGCACATATTACTATCAGTATGCAATAGATGTTAAATGTAAATACAAAATGTAATATTGGAAACATAAAATAATATACACATGCATGTGGAAAAAACTGAACAATTTTTTTTGTGCAAAATACATGCGCATTAAAAACTATTATTAAGCCACTTAAATTTCTTTAACATCTGTAAACATATTATCTAATGCTGAATGGGGCCCAATTTCATCAAGGGCCCGATGGCAGCAAGCCGACACCCTATAGCCAGTCCGCTACAGCTTCTGATCCCATCATTCACCAGTAGTTTTATCATGTTCTGCATTCCCAGCTTCAGAAAACAATTCATTTTGTCCCACATTTCCATCTTTAGAAAACAATTCATTTTTGACGAACACACACGCTCGAAAAATGTTTATTTTATTGTAGGCTAAAAAAGGCTTGAAGCCAGCTGAAGCGACAGCTGCGACACGAGTAAAAACCAAAGTTTGTGCCCAAATCAAGATGGCGTCGAACAGGCACGTGCTCCCTCTGGCCGGTGCTGCTCCCTGGCGGCGCTCCGAGCGTCCCACGCAACCAGGACTAAAAATCCGTCGAACACCAAGTTGGAAAGTAAACGACAAGGGCGGCGATTCCATCGGCAGCGTCTTATTTCTAGCTTCTCTCTCCGCCAATTCGCCGTCGTCCGAGCATGGCGTGAAAAGGCATCGTCTGCTTTCCAAAACCTCGCATTTTCTGCCACCGTTTTTTCGAAAAAAGGAGCCTCCATTGTGTCGTCACATCCGACATGGACGGGGTGGGACTAGTCGGCGGATAATTGACGACGCCATTTTTGACGAAGACTGACGTTAGGTAAGCTGCCACTCATCTGTCTCTGTTCGCGTGCATGGCTAGGGGGGCTGCGACGCCGGGGCCCGGGTGACGACCCAGGGCGCGATTAGGTCACGGATTCCCGCAGTGGGGAAATCTGCGAGGCCGAATTTCCTCGTCGCCGTGTCTCCCCGGCATCTTTGGCGGGCCGTTTTTGTGCTTTTTAGCCAAACCCCCAACCGATCCTGTCTCCCCCTCCTCCCCCCTATTGCTCCTACCGTCGGCCACCGTCCATCGTTCTCACCGTTTGTCATCCCGCATGTCGATGTCCGAACGCGGCAGCGCGGCGTCGGCCCCCCGACCGTCGCATGGTCGGGGAGAATCGCTACCGAGTCCGGAATCTGTAAAGCGGACGATGTAAGGCCTGATGCGGCCTCCATGTTTGACAGGCGCGAGGGCCAGCCCAACGTCAATTAGTTTAGGCAGAGACGGGGACTGGTGCGCGAGTCGTTTGGCTGCTGGCTTTCTCCTCCCTTTCCGAAAACCACTTATTTTTCACGTACGCTGAAGGCATTTTTCGTTTCGGGATTCTGCTTTCATGTGACGGAGGACCAAAAAGGTAGTCTCGGGGATCTTGAGATGTTAGGCCTAACCATGGACAAACTGCGAAAATGTCGTTGTTTTTTTTCTTTCCCCCCACCACCAGAATAAGGAAGAAAGTAGTGAAAATCGGCGTGATGTTGCGAATTGACGGGTTTCGTAGGCGTAGCCAAGTGGAATGGGGGAGGGGGTGTCGAATTCCGCCACCGTACCCCTCGTAGGAGGGGAACTGGCAGGGGTGGGGACAGGGGTGCCTACTATACGGTGAAAGCGTGCTGAGGCAAGGTCGCACAGGATCAGTTGATATACGACCCCGGGTAAACAGAGGATCGGTTCAAGTTCAAGTTTAGCATCGTATTAATGGTAACGAAAGGGTTAGTTCTGTATGAACTCTGTTCGAGGTCTAATCTGAGACTGAGGTTAATTGGAATTACAGAATCCGTTATGTCCAGTAGAATCCCGTAGATAAGCTCAAAGGAGAAAAAAAACCTAACCTACAAAACACCTAAGGGGCCATTCAAAAAGGACGTCTCCGAAATTCCTCCAAAAATCGACCCTTTATTCCTACCCACCCCTGTCCACATGGTGTCCATTTTAGCCCAGTATCCCCCTCATGATCCATTTTTTCCTTAATTTTTTAAAAAGTAGGGTGTCCAGAAAGTTTGCTGGAACATACGATGGACCATCCTATAAATATCTAAGCACCCACCTCACTACCAATTTCACGACATTTTTCTAGATTTTTTTTCATTAACGGAAGTTTCCTGAACTCGAAGGGAAATTCCAGCATAAAATTGATGTTTAGCACAAATTTAGTGTTAATTTCAGACTTTCCCAAGGTTTTCAAAATTCAACTACATTTGGGACTGTGGACTCATTTCTTCTGGTGTTCATTTACTGACCTTTAAAACTTCGTGGAATTAGTAGCGAGGTGGTTGATCGGAAATTGATAGGATATGAGCCTTTGTATGTTCTAACAAATTTTACCTTTCAGAGAAATTAAGGACGTCTATCAGAGAGGGGGGACGGCAGAAGTATGGAGAAGGGATGGCATCTATTGCCAGTGTCCAGTAGCCTTGATGAAAATCTGAAAATTTCCTTGAATTTTAGCACCTCGAAAAAGTCGGGAATTATGCTTGAAATTGGTGTTAAATGTTTGGAATTTTCTGTCAACGACAGGAAATTTCTATTTATAAAAAAGATTTAATGAAATTTGAATTATGAATATTCTAGAAAAATTGTGTTGATTATTCGTGCGAGGGGATCCTTGAAAATGTAAAGAATCAACCTTGGAAGCCTTGAATATGCTTGAAAATTTTCTAGCAATTTTAATGGATATCCTGATTGGCCCAATGATGGACCGGAAGCTATTGTATACGTTGACTCGATCAATATTCATCGACATGCTGATCATGGTCCAAAATTGACCTGACGATTTTTGCTTACTTGGTTTTTCCTTTTTGAATCAAAGCAAACAACTGATCAGTTCAAGTATGCCATCTCAGGCTCGGTTCAGCCAGAGTAATAATACTTAAGTCAGAGATCAAAGTTAGAAAATGTTATCACCGGATTAAAGAGTGGTTAGGATAGGCTAGCCTCTAGCGTCCAATCTGATGTTTTCGTATGTGGCTTTCCATTCATCATTGTACACAACCTCGTTAATGATGGTTCCAATCAGTGCACAGACTATCTTTGATATCTGCACGGATCAGTTAAAGTATTTTTTTAAAATACAATGGTATGCTCTTTTTCGTTTGATTTAATCTTCCCGAGTTTGGTTGTAATTAACAGTTTTCATGTTTGTTCAATTCAGTTCACTGCGTTTATTTGATGTTTCTCTGAACTGAACGGAAAAGCGTTATTGGAATTTCTTGTTCTGGTTCTACAACTCCTGGTAGCAAACAAGCTTTGTATAACAGAATCTGAATGTTCAGTAAATCTAGCAGCCTCCATTTTTTTTTTAATTTTTAAAGATAAACCGTAATTTTGTGGAAAACTTATTCTACATGCAGTAATCGGAATTGGGTAGTTCTTCCCCCATGTACGTTCAACTCAGCCTTGATTTGTAATTAATGTTTGCCCATGGCTTGTACTGTAGACTTGTAGTTCTTGTGTACTTTATGTACTTTATACACCTGGCTACTCCATATGGCACTATATACATGTGCTGGCTGTAATAGGGAATGTGTTTTCATAATTTCAACATAATTGAAAGTTCCAAATTAGCTTGTTTTCGAATTTTTTCTACTTCAAATTATAAAATTAACCAGTAATTATAAATTTATAATGCACATTTTTACTACCAATGGCTAAGGCTAGTGTTGATAGTTTGACAGTCTTTGATAATCTTGATAAACTTTTATCATTAATAATTAAAATCACTGGTAGTTATTATGCAAAATTCTACTATATATGATAAGGGTCGAAAATGTGCTTATTTTCGGATTTTTTCTTCTTGAAATTCCAGAATTAACATGGTAATTATAATGCAAATTTCTACTAAGAGACGCTAAGGCTAGTTTTGATAGTTTGGCAGCTACCTTCTTATGGTCACGTCCTTGCATGATAGTCTTTATAAACAACTTTTACTATTAATAATTAAAATTACGGATAATTATTATGCAGAATTTTACTATACCAGAGGATAAGGTTTGGAAGTTACTTTCTTTATGGCTACTTCCATGCATGATAAATTTTTAAAGTTTATCATGCATGAAAGTGGCCATACGATATGCAAATATGTGTGTATGACCATTGAAAAAAGGCGCTTATAAAATCTTGCGTTAATTATGGTTTCAATAAAAAATCTTAAAATAAATTAGTGAATTGGTTGACTTGTACCATTATGCAGACAAAGGTGAAGGCGGAGGAAATAGTATGTACTTTACCAAATGTTTATCATGTATACTGCCAAGAATATGTTGGCATCATCTCCATTTGCAACCCACTTGAGACCATTTGAGAATTATAAAAAAAATCGAGAATAACGAATTGAGTTCTCTCTCTCTCTTTGATTGCTCGAATCCACATTGCGTTTTCCCGAAACGAGCGAAATTTTAAGTGTTGACAAATTTGTTCGTACATCGAGAATGCAATATTTGTTCTCTGTGAAGTTTTCTTAAAAATGCAGAAAACGATCTCGCGCTACCATTTCTTATTGCAGCTCATCTTAATAAGTAGCAATTTTCACACGAGTGCAACTACGAAACTGTATATTGCTATTACCATTTCGCCGAGAGAAATCTTTTCTCCCCATGCAGACCTCAACCCAGACGTTGTGACAATTAAAGTAATGATAAAGGAAGGCTTCGCTATACTTTTGGGCTAAAAAAATCGCATGAGGCCTGCAGACTTCTGCAAAAAAGGGGCCGCTTTTTTTGCCCCCCTCTCCTATAGAAACTATCGATGCTTGTGTATGCAATTGCTAGGCATTTGACCCATGATTTAAGATGCTGTAACTTATTATTTAGACGTACAGCCGAGCTACTAATGCTAGGTGTGCGTATTCGCTAAATATAGGCTCCAGCATGTTGGTCTATACCCAAAGATTTTTAGTGTTTTATGGGGCAGGCAAGAAGCGAGGGAACCTGAGGTCTTCACACTTTTGCACTGTTCTTGACTCTGTCGAAGGTATACCATTGTCTTTGGGAGGTATAGTTTTTGTTTTGGTGTCTCTTGGTGCAAATTTTTGTTTATGGTACGTTATATTTGGCGCCCTCATGAGGCCCCGAGCCATTTTGGATGTACCATTAGGAAAAATTGACTTTGCGCCATCTTTGTAGTCGGCCTAAGGGTGGAAAAGGGTTGCACAAAATGATTAGTCGAAAATGTCATTACTGTGAATCACTCCGTAGATGGCTTTCAGCTCGTCATTTCATAAAAAAAATGTATGGAATTGTGGCTTAAATGAAATTGTGGAAAGACTAAAAATTAATGCCCGAAATTGCATGGAAGCCATCTTACGAGTCCTATGCTGTTTCAGTTTTTAGTCATTAATCAGCAATACGTTTCAAGGTAATTTTCAGGTGTAAAATGAGGCTATAGAAGGGAACTGTTTTCACGAGTTTTTTAAACATTAAAATTATTAATATTCACACGTTAGTATGAGTATCGTTGATTAATTAATGCCTTATTTATGGCAATGCTTGTAGAATAATAGAGGGTTTAGAATTTTCAATTTTTTTCTTCAAATCTAAACATGAAAAATGAAAAAAAAAACTACCTGTATTCGTTAAAATCTGAAGATTATGAGTAATTATGACGTTTCGACGTGGGTTTTGTATCAGCGTGTCCAGCAGACTAGACAATTTGGAAAGTCTGAAAATTATGCTTGAAATTCGCGTTAGACATGCAAGTCTATGCTTGAATTTCTTGACTGTATCGTGTAATTTCTGTTAATCGGGAAAATACCTTATAAATAAAAAAAACAAAAACACAATTTTTGTTTATTCAAATTCTCTAGAAAATTGTCCAGTCTCTTTGGAAAAATATTGTGGTAATTGGTCGTGGGAGGCCTCCTTGAGAAATTCCTTACAATATTTTTTTACCTTTTTCAGGTATTTTTTTTACTGGAAGACCTGTGTATAAAACCAGAACCTTATTCCATATATGCAGAGTTATAGCATAACGCACACACAATTCTAAAAGTTATGACCGTAATGTTAAAAATCATTAAATGTTGTTTAAAAAATGGTAGTTTACGATTGCTGCGTCGCCAAAGGTATGCAAAAATATGCAAACATTTGAGATTGTTCAATTCCATAGTTGCCTTGGGTAGAAAGAAGTGTGGTAGGTGCGTTTTACATATTCTCCCGCACACAGACGAGTTGTCACCAAATGGCTTACCTAGGCAAGCACACTGTTATCCCAAAGATTGGACTCAGAGTTTGAATTGCAAAGAAAATGACATTTTCAAGAAGGAGAAACAGAAGCTTTAAAAGGCTGACGACAACGGCCTCACTTTTGCCGTTTTTTCTAAATAAAACCCAACTGTGATTATAGGTTGGAGCCAACTTTTTTTTTACTCCGCCTTGTCTAAAACTTTTATCTCCACTCCTAGAAATGGCCAAGCAGTGTAAATGTATGGAAATGAGATTCACTTCGGCTACTCAACAGAGACGGCGATAAGAAGAAAACGTGTAGAAAGTTATTTTAGTGGAAATATAAATTTGAAAATATGCACACTCAGCTAGCGATGCTCTTAAGGATATTGTGCCGAGACGGGCTTTCATTAGGAATCTCTGCCGCGCGCCGATTTAATTTGCTGAAGAGTTCAGTGTCAATTGAAGAATCCCAACATCATAATTGCATAATGCATCAGTTAGTACGATAAGAATTAACATACAGCATTGTTATAGGACGCCTGCACGAACAATGCATTACACGAAATTCTTTAATACGTAATGCTCTTCTGCATGCATTACATTGTATATATGTATATATATCCCAAATGCTAAATTGCGTTTTTCGTTAACCCCGCAGAGATCGGTCAAAGGCCGGGCTCTGGCCAATCTCATGTATTGTGCATGATGCTGGATGCTGATGGTCGTGTAACGTCATTGCCGGTTCCGGAACTATGTCGAGTCTATAATTTCATGCGTATCCGGCCATAACTGGGCTTTGAAACATAACGACACTGGTCGTTTGAAACTGAAAAAATAAGATTGGCAAACAATTGAAAAATGAAATGATATATTAGAGAGATTTAGCAAGAAACGTACGTTTCACTTACCGTTAATGTTAAATTCACGTTTAGCATGCAATTTGACGGTAGGACTCCGTCCCATGTAAAAGTTTCCATCCGTCATGCGCAGACTGCGAAAATCGCGTTAAATTTGTTCAACCGTTGAAAACGTTAATTCTATGTAAATTATTCACATTTTTTCCGGTTTATGTGCAATTTCAAAAAAATTACGGCTATGATGCCCTTTACCCAGAATCCCTTGCGCGTTACTAGGCCTATGTGAGTTTCGAAATAATGACGTCAACGGTAACGGTTATTTTTGGTGCAAAATCTCTCTATTAATGACCCTTCCTGGACGGTTCACATATTTTGGCATGGAGCCTTCAAGTTCAGGCCATTTGCATGTAACATGACCATTAACTTTTTAAAGATTTAAACATTATATATATATTATTAGTTATGTCAGTGCTTGTCAACCTTTTTCAACTCATGACACACAAAATGGCATTTAAAATTTACTCAGCGCACTCATAAGTTATTCTAAGTAGTAGTTATCTAATTTTCTCAATGAAATACAGAAAAATCGTGTTTTTAATAACACATTCTGCTCTCAGATGAATATGGTTGTTTATTATTTAGAATTCGTGTATAGAAGGACAATTTTGGACCGTCATACAAACGTGTCACACCTGTGACCTGGAGACACTTCACGGCACATCGGTTAAAAGCACATAGTTATGTTTTAAGTTAAGAACGAGTGTCGATTCCTGCATAGATTTTTGAATAAGGACATCAAAGAACATTATACGACCACATTTGCTTGGTAATTATTTAATTATATTAGCATAGTAATTGTGGAGAACGTTTTAAAGGTAGTTAAATTTGAGGAGTTTCGAATCTCCTGCTACAGGTTAGCTTTATATTTAAGTCTCGATTTGGAATTCTTAGTCATTTTTTCAAACTTGGGAATGTATTTGAACACGACCACTCATTTGTTTTGAGAAATGATCTTAGGTCGCTCGCTGTATGGAACTGTGAGTGGCTTCATCGAAAGTTTTATCACAAATGTTTCTCACATTTAATATATTCTGCCAAAGCGTTTGTCTCATGATTAGCAAAATAGTCCATATGATTCTTACAAGGGAATTTACCGAAACATGTAGTTATAATGTCATGTACTTCCACCGTCACATCGATGATTTATTAAAGTTATGCCACAATTTTCTGTTCACTGTCCCGTTATGGACATTTCTATTAATTGGACAAATTGTTTTTATATAACAAAAACAAACGATTTTATGAACTTCTTTAAATATGCGTGAATTTATCCCAGCAAGTTTACCGGACACCCCAGTAATATTTTTTTAAAAATGGAAGTATTTTAGGGAAGCTGTTTAGTAATTTATTCGAAAATTACATGTTTGGTAACGTTGTTTTAAGCTGGTCATTTAAGCATTAAATATGACCACAAAATGGAGTCATATGGGTGAATTTCTTTGTCGGATCGTTATACCTATACATGGGTATAGATGTTTGCTGGATTTTGCATATATATATACTGTACTGTAATTTACTGAAACCTTATTGGAACATGTTTCCAAAATGTGATGAATTTTCGAGCACAGCTGAAACTATGGTTGTGTAAATTGCTAGCTCGTACTGAGAAACGATGATATTAAAGGATTTCAGTCTTAATTGCTATGTTCCCATAATGATTTTCCAGATATACAATTTGGAAATGACTGCCAGTGAATGTATGAATGTTTGTCGGAAGACACTTAAAATGTGCCATTGAATGCAGCAGTGTATATACATGGCCTCGCAAAGTTTTCATCCTCTTTTGCGTCAATGGCTTCTTCTCGGTGATCTTTTCTAGCTTTTCTATAAACAACAGTTTCGCAAAAATGCATTTTGAGTAGATTGTGCAAAGACCGATAACCGTCTTTTCATATCCGCCACCGTGCAGGATGCATAGAGTCCAGTGCTTTATCTGAAATTTCTTCTTTTTTTTTTTTTTTTTTTTTTTTTTCAATTCATTGACATCGATGTTTGAAAAACAAATGCGGTTATCTCGAGGCACTGAAAAGCCAGCGTGCGTGAAAAGCCGATTTCTCTCTTGGTGGCATGCACGATGCGCAGTCAAAAATTAATTAGCCGTCTTGAATTAAAGTTACCGCTAATTGCCAGACTGATTCCAGACGTTTTAGAATTTCTCGCGAAGGGATAACCGCATGAAATATCATCAGCTGTAATTATAGAGGCCAGATAGTACATGCCCGGTTGCGCAAATCGGCATTTAATTTATTCGTGGATTACCATAAATCGAAGTTTGTTTAAACAGACATGTGTTGGTTAAACCATGTAAAGGAGACCTGAATGTACAGCCTGTCTCTCACCAAAATGCCAGACTGTGCAGTAAAATACATTGTGAATTTCTATAGCACTGAGTCATAAAAAAGTAGAACCCTATAAAAAAAATCACAGCATCGTGAAAATTGCTTCGATTTAAATGAAATTTGGCACTTAATAGAACAATAGTGTAGGAATAAAAATAAATTGTAAAATGTGCTCAAAATGTTCTCTGGTGGTCTTTACACAAACCCGGAGTCTAACGCGCCATTCTTTGATTGGCGAATCGATTGGTCGAGTTCAATCTTAATTTTTTTTAATTCGTAGTTTCAAGTCTTCGATGTTATTAATCTTCGATTTGTAAACCTTTTCCTGGAAAACTCCCCGAATTTTGTAATTCATTGGATTCAAGTGCAGAATGTTTTGTGGCCAGCGGTTAGGTTCGATAAACTGTGGTGTATCCCGTTGCAGCAGTTAAACTGTTTCTCGAGCACGGTCTTGTGGAAAAACCGCCCCATGTCCGGAAGTTTTTCTGTTCCTATACACCGTTCTATGTATGTGCCAACTTTCATTTAAATCGAAGCATTTTTCACGAAGCTGTGATTTTTTTAATTTTATGAATGTGCATGTATACCAGCCATACATGCACTTTCACTTTTTATCGACTTCAGGGAAGTTCCCAGGATGTACTGCAAGGAAATTCACTATATTGATAGTACTGCAGGGAATCCACTAGATAGTACTCCAGGGAAGTTCGCCATTTGGCATGGACTTGTGGTGGAAGTCTACGGTATTGAACTTGCTCGCCACGAGTAAATTTCTAAAGTCAAAGTGGTTTTCCCCTCCATCCATCCTGTGTTTGCAATGATACCCAAACCAGTTTTTGTATATTTTTTTCTTCTTAAATCAATTATTCTTAAGGCTTTTTCTATAAAATGAATACTCGATGCTACAAATGAAACTTTATGGGTGGTTCTATCATTCTGGGGCGTACAGAAATTGTATTGATGAACTTAAGGCTATAGACTCGAGTGCAAAGTTTACAAAAAGAATTTCATTGATGCTCATCTTAAACATGTTTCCCACGCAGTGGAAAGACGTATACTTCTATAGCTAAATTACAGGCATATGATTCAGCTGCCATTTTATTAAAAATTCAAAACTGTGGTATAATTTCAAGTGTGAACGACTGCATAATGTAATCCTATAAATATTAGTTAATTATACCTGCACTTTCAACCGTTTGCAGGCAGATGTTTTGTCAGCAACTCATTTTTGACATAGATATAGCTATAACGTTTTGTAAGGTCGGTCTTAACTGTGGTTTTTTTACTCCATTTTTCATATTTTTTCTAATAAATCCAAAAAAATCTGTAATTAAATTAGAAGAGTTTCATGAAAATCCGTACAAGGCTTGTAGGGATGAAAATTCCGTTATGGAAACATCATCAGACGTATATATATATATATATATATATATATATACGTATACTGTAAATGCACTAAGATGCTGTTTAACTGCAGCAATATGATATACTAATATAGTGGTACCTCGGTTTACGAACTTAATCCGTTCCTTGACATTTTTTATGTTTCTTGTATTTAGTAATACTTATCCGTAACAAAGATGTTCTGCTGGAACTAGTAAAACAATTGCAGAAGCTCAAATCTTTGATTGGTGGTCCAGAGAAATATGTTCTTGAACTGAAGCATTGTTCGTGAAGCGAAACAACAAATGGTGTTCGTAGACAGATTTATTCGCAGACAGTAATGTTCTTAAACCGAGGTTTCGCTGTATATAGTTAGCAACATATGATTGTACGCACGTGCTCAGAATTTGGTTCCTTGCGCGTGCGCACATTCACATCCGGCTGAAGTTTTCACACATTCCAGCCACCTATGCATTTGAAGTTATGTTTTCATCACCGGTTTTTTAGATTGTTGATCAAAGAAGCCGCCCACCGATAAATTAAAATTAAAGCAGTTGGGTGCGTTGGAAGCCAGCTGAGAAAGTAGTTTTTCGAATTGAAATATTTGGTTAATGAGTCCAATTTGTTTCCAAGTTATCAGCCGCAAGCAGTCATTATAAACGCCGCTATATTGTTTTAAATTGGTAGAGATTCGGACGGTTGCCTTGGCACGCATTGGTCCGCTGAATTCCCACAGCTTATATATGTAGGTTTTGGATCTCTATAGCCGTGCAACAAAATCTTGTTAAGGTTAGTTAATTTTTTTAATTAATAAGCAAACGGCGTACGCATTAGCACCGATCTATTCGCGGTTGGCTTCACCGCATTTCCGCACATGGGGGAAACGGATAACCCAGACAATGGGAGTTAACAAAGGTAACCCAGCCATAGGTGAATCTGTTTTCGGATAAAGTGTGGTAATTTACATTGTGCTGATTGGTTTTGTATTTATTATTTCGAAAAAAAATTCTGCAAGGAGTGTAAAAAAAGATCAGTTGCCATTTCAGTGCATATGAAAGCAAAAAATGATGAAAGTTAATAAGTTTTGTGGGTGACAACGCGTTGTGAATGTGGCAGCACAAAATGATGGTATCTGTACTTGGTTGAGTTCTGACTGAGTACGATGTTTGTGTCATTTAAATTGGAATCTATTTTGAATTTTTGAGTGAGATTCTATAAATTTTATGATTTTCTTTGTTGTTAAAATCTGTTTAAAATTGTCATGACTTGAAGCATTAAAATTGTCATGACTTGAAGCATTAAAATTGTCATGACTTGAAGCATTAAAATTGTCATGACTTGAAGCATTAAA
>JAQGAE010003469.1:0-14674 GCA_034696685.1 Julus scandinavius | reverse complement strand
GAAAGCACGGTCTCGCCTACGTAAAAGTTGGAGATGACGTCGGCCTTTTGCGATGCTCCGTTTAAAAGACCCCTGTCCCACAATGCTTTGACGCCTGTCGGATCCTCGTCGACATCATCCGACGTATTAGATGCCAGTCTTATCTTTAAGGGAAAAAAAAAATGTTACAGACTCATTTCAAAACTTACTTTACGCCGTTCTCACACCATTCCAATTGTACCGACCACGCAAACGTTTCCAAATTTGTCCGCTCCTGCAATGGTATCGTAATCGAGCAAACACGACGCCGTCACGTATCTCGGGTTTGTGTCGTCGGCGAATATAATGAGCTGGTTTTCGGAAGCACGGTACCTGACATAGTGAAAACTTTCCTGAACGTCGCCTACGAAAATGCGGTGTCCCATTGAGTGAATGTTAACTATTAAATTCGGAATGTGCTGCAAAATCAAAGAAACACGCTAAGCATTAAGTAACTAAAGTTTAGAGCAATAAACATTATTAAAAATTACAATTTGGATTAAATCTGCGTACCTTATTCTCACACTTGCGCAGCAACTTCCGCTTTCCCATACTGTATATCCTTAAAAGCCGCCCTACGCCAATTAAAACACGTCCTTGAAACGAGCAAATAGCAGCTGGAACCTCTTCTACCGGAGTTTTGTGAATAAGTTCCAACTTGGCGCCTTCTTCTATGAGATGATACGTGTAAACAATTCCTCCGCCAACCTGCCGCGGATTTAACTGCAACTCTTTGGCGACACCAATCAGCAGGAACTGTTCGTCTCCGTAATTCGTAAACTTACAAAGGGCAATACTAATAATAGATAATAAAAAAAAGTGGAATTAAAACAAGGAACGGGCAAATGTTTCATGGGGTAAAACACGATACCAAAAAGTGTCTCACCTAAACGCTGCTTCGTTTTGTTCCAACTGGACGCAATCGAGCGTTTTTCCATCCATCGGGTTCATAATCCGTATTTGCGACGCCCACATTCCCGGTCCAGCCTTCGGAGCCCCAAAAACGCTTTCCGGCAAATCTTCGCTCAAGAAAGCGGAAGCCATCTCGGCCGCTAATTCTCGTTCGTCTTCTCCGGCAGCTTCGATCATTTCTTCGGCCATTTGCTGCTTTCTCTGTTTTTTGGTCTCTGCCGTGTACGCGTTATGATCGGTTTCGATAAGGATGATATTTCCGGTTTCGGGATGAATGATGAATTTACGAGGTGTGTATTCCAAGGGGTGGGAAACTTGATTGAAAACTGCCCCTAACTTTTCTAGAGCTAAGATCCTGCAAACGCAAAATTTCCAAAGTTATCAGAGAAAGAATTTCATTAACTGTAAAATAAAAAAATGGGCATCGCAAATTGCTTACCTTAAAGTATTTGCAGAAATTGCAACAATGCCTTCGGGACACTGTTCGGAGGCAAATCCCGAAGCAAATTCCAAAGTTTCGTAAGAAAGCGGGGTTAAATGGAAGCGACTTTGGTAACAATAACTCAGCCACGAACGGCTCGAAACTGCTAAAACCTAACGATGAAATAAAAGTTGAACAGATCGACACCCAAAGGTACGTTACGAAATAAAACAAAAACGCCGCAAGTAAGAATCCTCAAGTTTTCTTACCGATTCGTTGCCCTGCATTTTAACACGGAATAATTTAACTGGCCGAGAGCCTAAATATCGCGTCCTAGTGTCGGAAAGATCGCCCGTGACATTGTCGAGAACTGTTCGCAGCAATACGCCATTCTGCAAAAAAAGTAGTGAGGATTTCATAACATATACGAGAGCTAAAAATGTATTTTTAGGAAGCTGGGAGTTGAAAATGTACCTGTAAACCTATGTTGAGGTAAAGTGTTCCTTGGATGCCACTGCCGCCTTCCCTTATTTCGCTTCCACCCATTTCAACAATGCAAAGGGCCTCTGGAAGTGCAGGTAACGCCTGCATGCTTAAGGGCGACAGACAATCCTAAAATATAAAGATTTACACGTATAAAATTAGTCCCGAAAACAATATTTTGGACAATCCGATAGAAATTCAAACAGCTGCGGCACACTCACGGAAGGATCCAGGGAGATGACACGCACTGTGTTATCGGCGAGACCGACAGCCAAGAAGCGGGATCGCTGTTCTCCGCTGGGGACATTGGCCAAAGCCATGCAAACGACATCTGCGGACATTTCCTTTCGCTCGGTATATTCGTTCAGTTGACCAGTCTGAAGAAAACAAACAGAAATTTTGTTAACCGAGCATTAACTTAAAATTTCGTTGAAAAGCGAGGTCGTTACTCACTGGATCCATTTCAAAGTACACCAACTCCCCGCCGGTGAGAGCAATCACCACTTGGCGCTGGTTGACGGCGCAACGAACAATTATTTTCTTCCCGGGGGTTTTCCATTCGTTGACACGCTTATCGGCTCTTATGTGACGAATTCCCTCGGGATAGATTTGCACTAAAGCTTCGTCTCCGAGTTGAGAGCAAGACAACGTCGGGGTCGTGCCCAAAAATCCGGAGTCCGTAACTTCTTCTACGGTTTCACCGATAGAAAGTACCAGCGTGGCATTGACGAAAGACACGATAATATAAGCATCAAAGTCATCTGTATAGAAGAGGGAAAAAAAATGTATGAATCTATCGAGTGTCAAATTAATTAAATCAAAGAGAAAATATCAAGTTATCTTACCATCGGCTTTCTTTTTAACTGTCCAGACAGCATTTGGGTTACCAGGAAGTTCAGAAACAGCCATTTCGGATACCTAGAAGAAAACGGACAAAACGTTAATAAGATACTCGTAACTAGATCACGAGAGGAAGTTTTTACAAAAGCGAATGCGCATGCCCTACCTCCAATCCATGTCGTAAAACCCGCAGGGATGATCTAGGCCCACGACCACACGCTACATACAGTTGGGGAGTATCTTCGTTGGCCAAATCCGCAATCTGACAATACATAATCGGAGACAAACTTTCCAATTCGTCGACCAAAACCAAATTCTTCAGAGGCCTGGGAGCAAAAAAGAACGTATCCCCTTCTTCCAAAGGGGTGGCACTACTAAACTCTGGTTCATCATCATCATCTCCCAAATGAGAAATCTGATATAAGTAACTAGGAGAAGCGAGTAATAATTATTCAAAAATCTTCATGAAGCGAACATAAAGGGGGAAATTAAAAGAAAAGCTTACTGATTTCCAAATTCTGCGGCGACAAACAAAAATCCAGTTTTAAGAACGCTCATTGCAGAGGCTAACGGCACTGTGTCAAAATACTTCAACTTAATTTCAGTAACCATGTCTTCATCGGTCTCCAAAGTGACTTTAAAAATATCTCCTTGTTCCGTTTGTACCAAAAAGAAGAACATTGACTAGATGGAATAAAAAGCACAAAATTTATTTAAAAAAATATAAAATTAAAATGCAAAATAACAAAATCAGATAAAACACGGTATGGAAATCTGGTTAATATTACCTTAGTTTTGTGAGTAGCACTGCAGACAAAAATCATTCCTCTTTCTGGTTCATCGAGATCATTCTATAAAAAACAATTAAAAAAGTTATGTCATATTTTTTTAAAAAATACCATTCTGCGCTTTATCCACTTTACTTAAGGTCTATCTAGACGTCATGTTAACGACAAGTTTCTACTTTAAACCACTGTGTCGAGACTCAATCTCCCGATTGCCAGGCGGATAGCATCACCACTAAACCACCTAACTCGGAAGAACTACATTGCATCAAAATATTTTTAAATACATGTATAATAAAAATACAACTAACCCTACGACGTGGAATAGGACAGCGGATGTCAAGTTGGTCACCAAAGTTCTTATAAGTGATATAATTTTCTGAGCTGATGAGTACACCGCTAGGGCCATCACTTCCTCCAGGCACCGATATCAGGAAATTTGCATGTTCTTCCAAAGGCTCGCTGTATTTGCGGACGACATGATTCAAACCAAGGTCAAGTTCATAAAAAGTAAGGGTTTGTTGCGTTTTGAGTACGGCCTCTCCGGTAGGATCGGTATCTGCATCTTCGTAATCAATTTCTAGGCAAGCAAACATTGGGTTTTCAAAACCCACATCAACGCCAACCATGTGATAAACAAGTGTGTTGGATTTGTGGGCTTCTAGAGGCGAAGAAATAGTGAGACGGGCCGCAGCATCCCTATTTAATATGTAGACCAATTTCTGTTTTTCCACAGATCCAACCATCACAGCTCTGCCTTTTGGATCAATGGCCAGGTACTGTCCAGGAACAATGCGACGGCAACCACTTTTTCCAAAGGTTTCTTGGTGAACCTATTTTCGTACAAATTGTGAAATGATCAGTGATCAAAGATTATGCATAATGAAACCTGGCGACCAGAAGTTTCCAACTAGGAGATTCCCCCGCATTGAAATTGTACGAAGGAAGCCTCGTAAGAGTAGCCACTTGGTACTTGCCAAATAAAGCACATGTGGTGCGGCATTAATGGAGGGTAAATTTCGTGTTTACAACCGAGAAAACTTGGTGTTTACTATATTAATGCGTGAAAACTTTGCTTACAGCACACGAGCCTTTGTAAGCCGTCACGAGTCTCCGTGCAATTTCGATGTGGGCATATCCCCTAGAACCATATGAATCCTATAATACGAAGCAATAACCTACTCTTTCAAAAACATTTTTGTTTTGATTATATTCCAAAATAGAAATTCGTCCAGAATCTGAACCAACAACAATATAATCTAGAATGAGGAAAATTCAACAGATTAATCAGACAGATACCATAAATAATGAATGTGAAGTAACAAAAACATTGCAGTTTCCCGAATAATACCAAAAATTACAACAGAAGTTTGATTTTGTACAAGTCAACTAAGATTACAGTTAAACTAGCCATTACAGACTGTGAACCATAAAAAAGTAGAAGCCAATACAAAAGATCCCAACTTCATGAAAAAATGCTTCGATTTAAATTAGATTTGTCACTTACATAGAGTTGTGTGATTTGGGTTCTACTTTTTTTTGACTCACAGTGTATGCTTCATTAATTACCTTTGGTGCCACCAGTAAGTCTGAAGGCCATTAGTGAACGGATGACCCCAAATATTTCAACGGTGAGCAAGGTGTGAATTTTTCCAGTGTTTGGATCGGGACGTAGCAATTCCAGTATCTTTCCTCTAGACACCACGATTTCTTGCAGTTTTGTGCCTGAGAAATTGCCATGCACAGCATGGGTAATACCACTGGCCCTTTGAAGGGTCAAATGGTAAAGAAACATTGTCGTGACGTAATGTCAAACCAACACCTGAAATAGATCAATTGTCAATTAAACAATTAACAACGATGTTTATTTGTCCAACTAGTTGTTGCCCATGTGCAACAACTCTTGTCATTGGAAAGTGGGCAGCCGGTTATAGGCCTACTTTACCGCGCTTTATTCCACAATAACTACTCGGTGTAATAATCGTAGAATAATCGTATCGATATAAAATTAAGAATGATATATTATTTACATACCACACTATCCAGAATGCGTTCGAGTAAACCCTCAAAATATAACAAAACTAAGAACGAACGTATCCCCGGCAAACGCTTTTCGAATCAAAAACGCTTTTACCTGGGACATGTACTCGATAAAACAAGATGGCGGCAAACCATCCATTTATCATCGATTTACAATGCCAGCAAATTGAGTTGAATAATTGCAGGATGGCACCAGAATGCTTATTGGTCCAATTTAAATTTTAATCGAAGCATTTTTCACCAAGTTGTTCTTTTTTATTGGGTTCTACAGATTTATCTGAAAACTAAAAAAATAATGAGTAAAAAAGTGTAGAATTTGTTTCTGATCCACTGGTTTATTTACAGGCATAATTTGTTCTTCCACAAATATAGAAAATAAATTAATAAAAAAGTCTATCCAGATTTCCTCTCTTATGGATATTTCTTAGGAGATTCAAAAATTCCATCGGGACTCTCGAGTTTTCTCGGTACGTTAAATGTTTCCGTTAGCGAGTCGTCAAACTTCGCTTTCGCAAAAGAAATAACAAACCTGCTTTCGATCCCGCTGAAACAAAAAACGAAAAAGTGGTGTTAGATATCTCGCAGAATGTGTTCCATAAAATGTGGATACTTTGAGACGGTCGTCCATTCGACCATTTCGAATGTCTTAAACTGGTTTCCAAAACTATTTGAAGATTGAAAGTGTTTCAGATGGTAATTATCGAACGCTTTTTCAGAATTAAAAAAACACCACAAACTGTCCCAAAATATCCAGATTTTATGGTAGACGAGGGAAAATCCACCAAAGGCTTACTCCCTAACCGATGGTCATCAAGCATCTCCTCCCAAATCCTCTCGGGTCTCGAACAAGAGTCACTCGGCGCCCTTTGCCACGTCCGCAGTAACATATTTAGGGCGGTCTAACGCAGGCTACAGTTCCGACAACTGCGAAACGATGTCTCCGCCGGAGGCTCCAGAGTCCATCACGTTGGAGAGGGTCAGCAACACGTTCTGCCCGTCGACCATTGCACACATTGATCCCTGCGCCTGTGCAGAGTCCCCGCACACCGAGGCGTTGTCCAGCAACAGGTCGCTCTGCAGCGTACCGAAATCTGCGTACGTTCGTTCGTGGTTTTCCCCGGCGTCCGCACTTTCCTGATGGACGTTTTGGGCGCCGTAGGAGGCCAGAGGATCGTCCAGAGCGATGCTGAGACGCAGTTCGCACATCTGGTTCGAGGTCAGCTCCTGGCTTTCCGAATCGCAGTTTCGGTCCTCGGAATCCAAGCCCTCGAGAGGCATTTCCACTTCCAGGATGACCAGCTTCTTTTGCGACTGCGTCCCTTCGGGAGTTGGCGCCGCTCCCTTGGCGTTCTGCTTCTTGGATTTCCTGGCCGAAGTCCGGCATGCGGTTTTCCTCTGCAGGCCGCCGGTACCACGGCTCCTGGCTGTGCGCGGCGTGCGACGTCTCTTGTTGGGCGAAGCGGGAGCTAGGTCGCAGGCGTGTTCTTTCAGCCTGGCTTCGTCCAGAAAACCCTGAGGCGTTGGTGCGACGAACGAAAAAAAAAAGAGGCAGATTAGCACGGTTCCCCTTAGCGAAATTTCATATCTTTTTAAAAAGGGGAATGTTCGGGGAAACGGTGTGCGAGTATCCTTCTAGGTGGTGTCCAAACTTTACTTTTATCAGAGGCAAGTCGGATAATCAAGGTTCCACCGCATTAAAATTTCTACCAAAACAACGCAAAAAAAAACAAATGTCTCGACTCACGTTTCCGCACGTTACGCAAACAAACTTGCTGTCCGCGGTTTCGTTGTGCAGCTGCTGATGTTCCCGCAGGTGAGCGCGGCGACTGAAGGCTCGGTTACACTGGCGGCACTGAAACCACACACCGTTAAATGAAAAGAGTTGCGACACGAATCAAAGGCTTAAACGGACATCAATTCACCTTAAATGGACGGATTCCGCTATGCGTTATGACGTGAGCCTTCAACTTGTCCGGCCGGTGGAATTCTTTGGTGCAGCCCGTGTGGGCGCGAAAAGGACACTTGTACCGCTTCACCGACTCGTGGATCAGCATGTGGCGCTTCAGCTTGTCTTTGCGGTTGAACGAGGCCTGGCACTGCTGGCACTCGAACGGTTTGTCTCCGCTGAAACAAACGAAACATTTTAGTTAGGTTCGTGAAGTTCGGGGGACACAGGTCCAAAGCGAGCGCTAGATAACAATCTTAGGGCATCTTTACTGACACACTTCTCACCACCACATAAAATAACTTTTGGGATTAAAAACCAAGTAACGTAAACACTGGGGCACCTAGCTTCAGGGAGGGTTTGGGACCTAATTCCAGTGCCATACCTGTGAATCAACAAGTGCATCCTGAGATAATGCTCCGTTTTGAATCCCTTGAGGCACACGGAGCACATGTGAAGGCTCTGCGAGCAGTGCGTCGGCAGGTGGCGCCTCAAGTAGCGTTCGGAGGGAAACACCTTTTTGCAGTGCTGGCACTCGAAGCTGTGGCTGGTGGTCTCCATGTGGCGCTCCAAGGCCGCCAGGGTGGAATACTTGTTCATGCATCGAGTGCAATGATAAAACCTGCGAGGGTGGAGAGAGACTCTCGTGAAAATTCAGAAATGGGAGACGATGCGCGAGACGATCGAGCGGATCGATCTACCCACTTTGTTTCACGTTGCTTCGCCTCGTGTTCTGGGAACAAGTTGTGGGTGTACTGGTGGACGCCGAGGTCGTACAGGGAGTCGAACATCTTGGAGCACACGTGGCACGAGTAGCTCATCTCCGTCTCGTGTGCTTTCGTGTGCTCCAGGAAAGAGTCCAGCTCCTGGAAAATTCGGCCGCAGCTTTTCAGAATGCACTTGTAAACCTGAATGGTTGGAAGAACGAAATCGGATGAGTGAAGCGATTCAAAAATATTCTTAAATCCAATTCTGGAACAGAAATTCCAGTATCAAATAGGGCTCTCACCTGTTCGTTTTTGTGTTCCTTCAAGTGAGTTTTCAGGAGGCAATACGTTTTGAATGACTGGTTGCAAAACTGGCAAATGTAGGAACTGTCGATGACGACCGGCGGATCTTTAGAATTTTCATCGCTCAGCAAATCGGCATTTTCCTAAATATCAATTAAAGCGGGCGTTAACTTGTAGCCTTATCCTAACAGCACGAGTGCATGCAATCTATTGACATTTTCAGAGAAATATTACTAATCAAGTCTGATTTTCAAAATGGCTGGCTTTCGCATTGAAAATCCGTCATCTTTTACACTCTACTTAACAGCGAGATTAACTTACTTTTTCGTTTTGATTTGTAGAGACGGCATCATCCACGAACGAAGCCGGCTGCAAATCCTTCGTAATCATAGGCTTTTGTTCGACACTTGCTTCAGGGGCATCGCTTTCGGAACCCCCGCTGCGCAGGTTAACGGCACGCAAGGTGTTCGAAATCCCATTCGGCCAAACCTGCGACGTAAAAACAAAATCAGCTCAGAAAAGGAAGGGGGAAACAAACGCATAGATTCCGACAAATTAAATTCTCAATACGCATGGAGTGGTGCTTACCAACCTTGTGTGTTTGCATGTGTTTTTTTACGTTCGACTTTTGAGCAAAAGCCCTGCCGCAAACGATGCACTGAAACGGTTTTTCACCTGCCAAAAAACAACAATATTTTAATTTTTACCGCAACATTACCTCGTGACATATGCACATCTTTGAGGGTATTAACAAGAGCGGAACTAAAAATCATGTATCGTCGGTAAAACTCACCGGTGTGAGCCCTTATGTGCTGCTGCAAATCAAAGTTCTTCGCAAATCCTTTGTCACAGTACATACACTGTAATTTGTTATTCTGAAATCACAAAAATAAACGTGACAAAAAATATGACAAATTGCTCGATAAAATATGTGCCGATTGGCTAAACCACCTCATATCTAAACACGAGATCACGCAAACCACCATTAAAACAGTTTTGGTTTTTTTCCTTTCTTCGTTATATCTGAATTTAAAATCATAACTAAAATTTGCATTTTAGTAGGAGGTTAGTTGCACAAGTAGACAAATTCTTTGTAGGAGACAAAACATGTAAAAAACGAATGATGTCATATTTTCCACCGACAATTCCAGGTTTTCCAGGTACCGGGAAACCCGACATGGTTGTGTTTCACAAACAGTAGTCTTTACAGAATTTTAAAAACAAGTTTCCAGTATCTTAGGCAACAGTATCAACGACTTTTAATTCGTTGTGAGGACACTCTCGTGCAAAAATCCCTAAATATATCTACAGTGACTTGGTTACCCAGGCAAATTTTAGTGCCAGAACTCACCTTCTTCGTAGCAGAATCCACTTTGGAGCTTGTCGTCTTGCCTCGTTTCCTAGTTTTGGTTGCAGGGACGATTTCTTGCACCATGGATTCCTCACAGTTGGAAGTCAAAACCACGTCGGCAGCCGACTCTCCGGAGATGGAGGTTTGCATTTCGGCGATGATGCTGTACGTGACGGGGGCCTCGTCCTGCAGGTGCGCAGATGGGTGTCCCTTCTCCTTGCTCTCCACCACGTTGATTCTAGAGCTGCAGCAATCCATGTTGCCATTCAACTGCGCAACTAATCCGCTCTCTTCGTCGTGCTCCATCCTGTTGGACGAAAGAGCCTTTGCCAACAGAGGCATGGTCTTCACGGCGGCCATCGTAAATATGGCGGCATTGTTCATGTTGCAGTGACTGATCGAGCTGCTCTGCTCAAGGAAAGGTAACAAAAAAACGTTAACTCGAGACGTTTCGGGCAGAAGCATGTTGGTTATGCACAAAGACTCGTAAAGGGCCTACCTGAATGGGAACCATCATCGATTGCGCAGAGGACAAAGGAGGATGCGCCGTCACCGGGGTGAGCTGAGTCAGGTACGAAGCTGCACCCGACGTCGAATGTACTGGAATGGTTAAAGTCTGATGGTCTAAGGCTGTGAGCGACAGAAGATCCGCTTCGTTGAGCACTACTTGAGGTAGTGAAGACGACGCGACCGTGGTGTAGGTGGCAGAAACCTGAACAACAACAACAAATCGTTACACTCTCAGCATCTAAGTCTTTCGCAAAAGTTGCATCCTTTAAACTAATTGTAATTTACAAAAACAAATCACTAATCGTACCGAATGGTGAAGAGACTGAGACCCATCCAAATCGCCACTCGTGTTAAACGAAATCGCAGCTGGAATTGAGGAGCAGGCTACATTCATGGAATGTGAGGAAGTGGTGTCCATGGTTATAGCGGTTGACGAAGGGATGCTGGCGACCGTTAAAGCACCGTTCAGCGGCACGCAAGGTTCCCGCTTGTGAGTCACGAACATCATAAGCGAACTGAACTGCTTCTTGCATTTACCGCACTGAAACACGTCGTCTTCGTCCAAACTAGCATTGATCACGGATTCCAGAATGGACGCGCTCGAGGCGTTTTCTGCAGAGGCTGCCGCCTGAGATTCCAGCAGAGACTGCACGGCCATCGCCGTTTGGTTATCCAAAACCGAAACAGTACCTACAATAATTGGACAAGAAATAATGTTCAGCATCGAAAAACGTATCGTCGTTTCGGCAGTTGAACCGAGGGTAGTCTTCATTTCACGCAGTCAATCGATGAGACTTTAGTTAGAAATTATGAGCTTTCTGATTTCAGATCACCTTCTAAAACAAATTTATAACCGGTTTTACTTGTAAAAATTGATTAACATGCAACCTCTCATCGTATTTCAATGATACTATTTTACGACAAGCAATGCCAGTTATAGTCAACACTGTCACGGTAAGATAAGACGCAATTTTTAGAGAAATTATACTGGCAATTTCTTAGTAACAACTGTGGGAAGCCACGAACACCACAGCCACCTATTTGTGTGAAAATATAAAGCACTGGTAGATTGTTTGAGTATATATTCCAGCAATCTTTACATCATCAACTACAGATGTGTGTAATGAATGAAAAAAGCGTCGTCTGAATCTGTAAAAACGCAAATTTCAACATGATCATCTCATGGTTGGAAAACACATTCTAAACATCTTAATTACGTTATTATTAATCTGAAATCATGAATGAAACCTAAACAATCCAACATTGCCGCATGGAGGCTATAGGTGGTGAAATGCGCAATCCCACGCGTGTTTGGACTTCGGTGGTAGCTACAGTTGACGCTTTAGCAGCATTTATTGATTGTATAGTAAGCATTGCTTGTGATAAATACCCTGTCAATTAACCGGCATCGTTTACTTATTATGAAACGAATAAAATTAGAAATGCCTCATGTGAACTACAAAATGCCGTTGGAGCATAACCAGAAACTACGCAGCTCCGAATCTTTGCTAATTCTCCAGATTTAACCAGTTCAAAATTCACGCCTCAAATGAATCACAGACTTAAGCAGCCTTTGAAACAAATTAAATCTGTCGTAATCGCGTGATTTATCGAGTAAACAACATCAAAAATGTACCTGGAAAAACGTCGAACGACGTATGCGCCATGTTTTAATGTTCCACAATAGTCCGAAAGCACACCACTAGATGGCGGCACGTGTTGTCTCGCGCAGAGTTCCATTTGCGACGGAGTCCGGAAGATGCTCATTCAGAAAGAACACTTCCCCTGGCGACAGGAACAGAAAGCAAATTTAGTAAATTTGATATTCACAAGAGTGGAAACTTCGTTCAAAAATCCAGAATTGAAGGCTTTTCTACTAAAACTGGAATCGATAAACGCCGGAAACAATTCCTATACGTAATTTTAGTATTTTAAAATAGATCCGATGAATGCTTAAATAATTAATCACAGTTGAAAGGTACGAATTACCGCAAGGTTATCCTCAGCATCTCTTCTCCTGCAGAGAATGGTACTCAAAATGCACAATCTGAAATTATAAACATTGGTATATTTGTATAAAAAACTGAATTTTACACACGGGATTTGAGCATTTTTATCCAAGTATGTGGATACATGTACACGCAGTGTATATTAAAATACAAAAATGACAAAACCCACCAAAAAGCAAATGACTCCACTGACGAATTTAACTTGTAAATATTTTTAATAAATTTTAAAAAAATCAGTCCTGGAACGTTTTGATCAGCCCTCGTATTGTTAATTATTTAAAATTTAGTGTTAAAATAAAGCTAAACTAGCGCACATTTGTTTGCGAAGTAAACATTAAGTCGTCATGTTTAATGATGTTTTAATAGTGTTTTGATTAGCTATACAAATATTGTGTTTTTATTTTGTTGTATGTTTTTATTGGTAATAAAATAAACCATGTTTTCGTGATATACTATTTGTTTTTTCATAAATCGTGTCGAATGATATTTGTCACAATAACGTTGTTTATTTTTTATAAATCATTGTTTTACGTGCAGAATAACTAAATAGACATTTGATAAAATATCTCGTTGTTAAAATATTTTCGGACAGATTACAAATTTCCACATTTTCTCAGATTTCGAGGATTTGAAATGTTCACGATTTGTTTTACTCAATCTTACTTGCGCATCGATTGATAAGAAATAACATGTTTCGTAACCATAATTTCAGATATCGGTATCTATAAAACAAGTAAAATTATAACATTTGAAACGAGAGTTATTATTTTTAATCCAAATCGAGTTTTCTTGAATTTGTGGAAGACGGAAATTTGGATTATGCCATATTATGTCCTTAATATATATGGCAATAGATGATACACTCTTAATTTACTGACTTTACCCCCCCCCCCCTCCCCATTACCCCCTCTCCTCCACTACCCAAATATCCTATTTATTTATTTATTCACAGTTGGGGGTTACAAGGTGTCAACTTTTTACTTTACACCATAATAATTGTCCATATCACTTAAAAAGCAATCTATATTTTGTTTGTTTTTAAATGTGGTGGCGCTGCATTCATTGAATGGTCCATATGAGAAGACAGAGGGCGCTGCGACCTCACGTGGGTGGGTGGGTGTTAAGGTTGAGGGTGTGAGGGGGTGGGAACGGCGAGGATTGACGCGCTTATCAAAATTGTTTGATAAAATAAGGGAAATTGAAATCATCTTTTGAAGCAAATGCGAGGGGAAAAAAAGAGGAAAATGTGTTGGAAAGACAGCGCAGTCTTTTTATTATTTTCTCTCTCTTATTTTGATGATAATAAATATTAAAAGTTTCACTCGCATTCTCATCATGCAGCTGCTTCTACTTCTGTCGCGTAATTCAGATCAAAGATATCAAAAGTAGAAAAAAAAATATTTAAAAAAATAAACATTTTTCTTATTCACAATCATTTCGTTCATATATATCAACATTAGACACAAAAATGAGAGGCATGTTATTCAAATCTAAGGAGGAAATTAAATTAAAATCTAAAACCTGTCTCATTGGATACAATTTAGAGCATTTTTTTACTGGATTTTCATTCCTGTTTCTTATATAGGCCCGGGTGAAAAAGAAAATACAGTATGTCAAGGCCGTATATGTCATTAATTTTGTGTGGGGGGGAGGGAAGATTGGGTCCAGAATCTTGGGGTGGACTATTTTGGCCATATAAAAGCATTAAGAGAATCGCAACCTATCCCTTTCAGCGGGAAAATTTGCAAATACACTCACAGTCAAACAAAAAACGATTAAATAAAAATAAAAATTATTTAAAATAGCTTTATAAATCAGCAAGGTACTGATCGTGTCATTTTTCACGTTAAAATAGTAGATTTTTTTAAATTAAATTATTATTTAAATTTGTGCACTCACAACTTGCCTGTCCCATGCTGCCACCTGCTGGCAGCGTGTGCAACATAACGGACATTTTTCAAACTTATTTATTAATTTTTTTAAAATCTACCATTTCAAAGTGAAAAACAACAATATGAGGCCCTTGCTGATGCATAAAGTCACCCATAAAAATTCTCACCCCCACCCAAACTTCTCTCATTCAACTGTGAGTATCTTCACAAACCCGACCCATCGAAAAGGATAGGGTTGTGATCCCTCTAAAAGGGCAATTTTATTATTTTATAAATGCAATTTTTTCTGCGTTAAAAGTGCGAGTTTTCTTAGGTGCGATTTTCATAATAAAAACGCAATTTGTGTGGCCAAAATAGTCCACTCCAAGATTCTTGACCATATCCCTCCCCTCAAAAAATTGCGATGACATATGCGGCCTTAATGCTAGACCCGAAATTGCACATGTATATGTCTCATA
>JAQGAE010003468.1:0-14682 GCA_034696685.1 Julus scandinavius | reverse complement strand
CAAACTATTTTTGTACTAAAAAAGTTTGCGGAAAAATTGTTGCCAAAATCCCTCTCCAACTATTTTCAGCAAACTAGTTTCTATAAACCTTCGTGGTCACACTAACCTCAAAAAGTTTGCACAAACACGGGCAAGTTTGTTGAAACCACAACCAGGATTAAAGATTAAAAAAACAGGACATCCGGAATGCAATGATAAGATTAATAGCATCATCCCCTTTAAGAAATCCTTTGGAAACTCAAACGTAGGCAGCTACACGCAGGATGGCACATCGCCGTAGATTAGCCACACGTTAGACTATTCGTTCGAAAGGCGTGAAATATCCATGTCCCTGTAAATACAGCCAAACCTCAATTATCCGAACTTTAAATTTCACCCCTGACAATAACGTACGATATTTCGTATTCAAAATTAATAATAATGAAATTTCCAACGCATTTTATCAATTTTAAACTTTTAACGTGACTGTAAACTATGTTAGGCCACAGGCACCAATAAAAATCGTCGTTATATCGTAAATACAAAGATTTCTTATCATTTATATAAAAAACGAAATTTTCTCGCAGCTTTATGCCATATAAATACCAAGTTTTCTCGCTTGATAGGCTTTTTATCCACGAAAAAAGGCCCTCTTGAAACCTTCGCGAGTCTCCATAAAAGGTTCGGATAAACGGTGTTCAACAGCCCTCGTACGCTAGACGTAGTGTAGCACCCGATTGCTTATTGGCCATATTTGAATCCCTTTATTCGAAAAGGCGTATACTGTGTGTCTATGGAGCTATATTGTATATCCCGGACCTTGACATCGTCGTCCGCCGTATCAGATCGACTGAAATACGGTCGAAAAGGACTGAAATTTGACGGAAAAAACCACAGCGGATTGAAAAACATGTCATTCTCAACGTATTTCGGCTTCATTTTCCCAGTTTTTCATGTGAAACAACGTGGATATCAGTGATTTGTGATTCGCGAAAATTCTTCATCATCATCATCATCTTCTTCGACATTTGCCTACGTTTCGTTTTTAACGATCTGAATTAATTTCACGGATTACGAAAGCGCTTAAAAAGCGATAAAAACCCGCATTTTATTCAGCGTGAAAATGCGATGAAATCGAGCTGAAAAACATCATGTAGAAACGGGTAAGGCTTAACGTGTATATATATATAGCGTTCCAAATCCTGTTCCATTGACATTTTATCGTATTTTTATCACATTTAAAATTACGTAAAACAGCAGAAAACGTAGATAATCTATGTGGGCGCTCAATTTCAGCACACTTACGATAAACGTTTAATTGGCGATTAAAAATCAGCCGTTAACCTGGCTTAATTAACGCCGCCTAGGGAGCCATAGGGAAAACGGGGATTCGCAGTCTGGCAGCAATGGATCTGGTTTCGTCATCAACATGGCGGCCGTGGAGACGTGAAAAACATCTGGGTATTCTCCGCCGCCATCTTCAAAAAATCTTTCATATGACGTTATTGATATATTAAAAGAAATTATGAATCCCGTTAATTGGGACATCCGTTTATTCGGGGCAAACTATTAGAATTCACGATTTCAAATATAGGACTATCTCTGTGGCGACCTCGATACACGAATGACGTCCATGATTGGCCGAATGATGGAGTAAAAATAAGATTGACGGCGTCAAGGCGTCACCTTTGAACCGTACGCGAAGAGAGAAAACGGAGGAGACAAATTGGCCTTCTAACTCTCATTTATCATTTGTGAGACTAATAAACGAAGTTTTGCAATTACAACGAGAAGCCTCGCTCAGCTCGCAGTCTTTAAAAAAAAAAACCCAGTCAAACGACTAAAAAAGAATTATTAAAAACGAATGTTTTGTTTCAAGAATTCAAAAGTTTTTTACTTTTGAAAAAGAATGGAAAACTAGGGAAAAAGAATGTTCTAGAATTTAAAAAAAAAGAACGTTTCGTTCCAGAATTTAAAAAAAGAACATTTCGTTCCAGAATTTAAAAAAAGAACATTTCGTCTCAGGATATTTGAAATAAAAGAACATTTCGTTCCAGAATTTAAAAAAAAAAAAGAAATTTCGTTCAAGAATTTTAAAAAATGGAACGATTCGCTCTAGAATTGGGGGGAAAAAAAGAACATTTCGTTCCAGAATTTAAAAAAAAAAAAGAAATTTCGTTCAAGAATTTTAAAAAATGGAACGATTCGCTCTAGAATTTGGGGGAAAAAAAAAGAATGTTTCTGCAATTTGAAAAATAAAACGAAGCTTTCGTTCCACAGTTCGAAAATACGAACGTTTTTTTTTTAAATATTCAAAAGTAAAAAAGAAACATTTCGTTCCATGTTTTTTTTAAAAAAAAAACTGCTTGTGCAATTCGAAAATCAGGAAGAATGTTTCGTTCGAACGTTCAGTTCTAGAATGTGCAACAACAAAAAATGAATAGTTTTTGTTTCAAGAATTCAAAAGTAAAAAAAAAGAACATTTCGTTCCACGATTTAAAAAAAAAAATGGAACGTTTCTGCAGTTCGAAAAATACAAAGAAGCTTTCGTTCCACAGTTCGAAATCTACCGAAGAAAATCAACATTTGGGTCCTACCTTATCGCTGCTGGTTGCGTATGTCCAGGGATTGTTTCAAGAGTCCTTCGTGGGGCATCGAGTTCTTTTTTGGTCATCCATCGTCTTAAAGTTCCTAGATGTCTCCGAAGCAGTTTACGGCTTGCCGGTCCATATCTTGGCAGGTCTCCGAACATCACTTCGGACACGTTATCCGAACACGCGAGCACCTGTATAAAAAAAAGGTTGTTAGCTCTTGAGGTAAGGGCGAAAATCAAGAATTTTGGGGAAAGCGCCCTTGTCCTAAATGTGCAATAAGTAATCGTACGATATGGACTATGCCGCGTCTTACAAGATCTTGCGACAAGAGATGTTACAGGGAAAAGGCCCTTGCCACAAAACACAGACAGCCCGTTCCTTAAACTGCCCAATTCTGTTCCCCTAATTCTAATCGCTATATTTTTCTCGCAGAAGCGTGCCACGGACATTGAAGAGCCCCGCGGCCGGATGGAGGACGCGGGCATTGGCGAAGAGGACCAGCCGAAGCAGCAGCAGCAGCCTCGTAGCGGCAGTCTGTCCCAAGACGGTGAGGTGACGGTGGCCACCAACGGTGAGAATGGGGCCAGCGACGCCGATGTCTCCAGCCTGTCATCTCTGGACGGAGCCATCGAGGAGTCCGGGGTCCCGAGCATCGAGCACCTCAAGAGTATCGTGGGCGGCTACAGGAAACTAAGAGGTGCCGCAGCCGATGACCGGCAATCCAGCGTGTCCAGCGCCGAGGGCCATTGCGGTGGCGCTGCGGCACGCGAGGACAGAGTGTCGGGCAGGACGTTCGAGGCCCTAGCTCTGTCCGGAGTCTGTTGTCCCCAAGGAGGAACTGCTCTGCCGAAGGACAACAGCGCCTCCACCAGCCCCGAAGCTATTCTACACCTGAATGGGACCAAGACTCCGGGATGCTGCGCAACCAATTGCAAGTGAGTGCCCTTTCCTTACCATCAGTGTCCATGATGACCATTGGTCTCTCATGAGGATCTAGGATCCTCTATAGCCTTGGATGTCATAGGGTCCCTAACTTCTGACCACTGTCTGTTGTCCATTACTTCCCCATCGATGCCCAATAGTCTCTCATGAGAATCTTGAGTCCTCTAGGGCCTTACATGTCATAGGGTCCCTAACTTCTGACCACTGTCTGTTGTCCTTTACCTTCCCGTAAGTGGCCGATATGACTCGATAGGGCCCTAGCCAGTCCAGATCGCAATCGACAAAGTATTGATTATGAATTTTGAGTAGTATCTTTGGACCCACGCCCCAAGTCGTCTTTTGCCCCTAACTTTGAGGACCTTTTTTTTCTACCCGCAGGCCTTATCCGGCAGAAGATACTCATGAATTTAACAGCAATAGCGCCGCAGCCGTGACCTGCGAGCTGAAGACGGAAGGGGCCCAACCGTTCGCCAATCTCCAGGAAGAGCTACGGAAAGCTCAAGAGGTTCGTTTACCGAATCCAGCGCTGGGACCTGGGTCCTTAGCTCCTACCCGATACCATATCGCCTTATATCAAACGTTGCGTTAATTTCGAAAACTAGGAATTAAAAGTACGAGACGAGGAAGTCGGAAGACTGAAATGTCTGAGGGACGAAGTGGGTGCCGAACTGGAAGATCTCACCGCCAGTCTGTTTCAAGTAAGGACCTTTTAGCCCTATCCGTACGGCTAACGGGCCAGTTAGATATCCGTTAAACCGTGACTTTTTATCGTTTAGGAAGCCCATAAAATGGTGCGCGAAGCCAAAGTTAAAAGAGACGCGGCCGAGAAATCTTTAAAAGAAGCCAACATGAAAGTGAGTATCGGAAAAAATGCGGATAGTTTGGGGCACCTGGCCCTAAGCACCCTTTTCCAAAGTTACCCGAGCCGCGAAGTATCCGCATTTTCGGAATCCAGTCTATCGTGCGCTAAACTAATTTCTTCCCATAGATCGAAGTATTACAAGCGGAAGTACAAGCTTTAAAGGCCTTGGTCATCACCTCGACGCCCAGCATGCCAAATAGGTAAGTGCGGACGTCTTAGGAACGTTCCGGATCCGAGTCGAAGTTCCGGCGAGTTAACGCGTTCGTTTCTTTTCTCGCAATTCCTTCGAAGACATCTTCATCCGCAACTGGACTCGAAAGGAGCCGTCGTCAAAAAGGAAAACGGGGACAAAAACTTTTTCAGGGGCCACAAGCGATCGCCGAGCCACAACAATCTGAAATACGGAAGAGAAACCACGCCGCCGGGTTCTCCGGTCAGGGAAATGCCGCCGGAACCGGTGCCGAGAACGGAATACGAGGTTCGCCAACTCCGACAACTTGTTTTCGCATTTCAAAATCGCACGCTCACATGGATTTTCGTTTCTTCGTCCGCAGGTGGACCCGGTTTTTCATCACGAGTTCGTGTCTTGGAAAGAAAAGCCGTGCCTCGACAAGAACGATCCGTTCCTGGCTCGGATTTACCGCGAAGACATTTTGCCCTGTCTTAACTTCAACAACACAGAGGTAAAAACAGAGAGAGAGAGACAGCCAAAGGGCACCGGCTTCGGATCCGACTTTTTAATTCAATTATTTTATGGATTTACTTTTCAGTTGACCGGAACAGTTCAAAAATGTATAGAGGAAAATTCGATCGTCATTGAGACCGTAAGCGGAAAAAGTCCCTTTCCCAAGTGAGTTCTGGAAGATTCTATCTCCGTTAATAAAACGCTTTAAAACACCATCAATACTTCTATACCACTCCCAAGGGGCATTGGGTCACTCTTAAGGCCATTAAACCACTCCTACCCTTAGTAAATCACTTCAAAGGGCACTAAGACACTCCTGCAACTTCCAAACTGCTCTCAGGGACCGTTTAGTAACCGTACTAACCATACTTTTTCCAGACGCTGCGCCATGTTGGATACGCCGCGTTTGTGTAAATACCGCATGAAGTTGGGCGAAAGCGAGCAGTGGCACTACATCTCCGAGCTGTGTCGGAACAGGGTACGGATATCATTACCGATAAACCAGTTTTATAATAAGGGCTTTTTTTTAAACAAACGGCATTTTTAAAACATTTTCGTAGATTGCGGCAACGTGCAATTTTTTATCTTACTTAAGATACATCCAGCAAGGTCTGGTAAAAAGCAGCGGTGAGTTTTTAAAATTTGCATCATTCCCTCTGTTTGGAAATCCATCTTTAAACCGCCAGTTACGGTTAACGACGTAATTTAACGCTAGTTTTTTTATTTTTCAGTTCACGAGGTCTACGGTGAAATTCTGCATCTCCGTAAACAGATCGCAGTTGCCAAACTAGGATTTAATTAATCGACCGTGCCAAAAAAAAAAAAAAAAAAAAAACCTTCCAAAATACTGTTTTAGCCGTTAAGTTTAGTTTAAATAGGCCCGTCGTCGTATAAACGTACTTTCGAATTTTTATAACGCACCCGATATCCTCGATTAATCGACCTAATCAAAACTATAAAAAACCAGACTTTCGAGGGGTCGGGGAAAAGCGACCGCTTCGCTTAACATCTCCAACATGGCGCCCGTGAGTTCCCCGACATCCGAGATTTAGTATACCGTAAACTAATTCCGCGTTCACGCAAACGTGGAAGACCAAAGACCTTAATCCGCGAATTATATTTCCACGAAAGGGCAAACTTGCGTAAACCGTGTTTCCGGCAGAGTGCAAAGGGCGTCTGGGGCCCTTCTCGGCTTCGGGACCCTTAGATTGACCCAGCCAAGTGTTGGTGCCCTTCTTGACTTCAATTAAATGCAAGTCGACCTAAATTAATTCGTCCCTGCGTAGGGGCCCTTCTCGTCTCTATCCTGCCGTGCCCTTCGTGGTTTGATCCGAATCTTCCCATTTCCCCAACCTGGCTATCTACAACTTTACTAAGGGGCCCATCTTGGTAGGGGCTTTTTGGTCCCGCGTTGACTTACTCCCCTTCTGCCTATGGGCCCTTTTCGGCTTAAGCTGGCCCTTATAGGGACCATTCACGGAATTACGCTCCAGAACATAGTTTACGCAAGTTTCCCTTTGCATCCCATCCCTTTCGTAACATTTGCGCGCGTATTCGCGAGTTATAACGACTAGGGTCCTAATACCCCCGTAAACTACAATAAGGACCTTTAATCTCCGTTTACACCATACTCGAGCGCTTCTCGCCATCTTACGTTTCTGCTTAAAAATAACAACAACCGAAATCTGGTCACACGTCTGTTCGTCAAGTTGTCGCGAACGTCTTCCTTCGCACTTTTATTTTTGTATTTTCATTTTTAGCGAAACTGAAAAAAAGTATTATTTTTGTTATTTTCAGTGTCGTTCCGCTTATTTTACGGTTTTATTTCTGGTCAACATTTGCGTTTAAGGTGATCCCAAACATTCTCGCTTAATCCACACGCTGCCGTTTCTGGTAAGCATTTTAACGTTCAAAGTACCGGAACTTACGGCGGAATCTTAATCCGAGTACCGAAAAATGCGGATACTTTTAGGCCGTTTTGTAAACGTTAAATTTCTCTAACTATTTCGAAATGGATAAATTAGTATTCTGGGTCTATATAATTTCCATGACAATCCCAAGTTTTTCAAGGCATGGGTCCCAAGCAGGTCTTGCCGTTAAAATGGCTACTAAACCCAGCAAAATGCGACATTTTTGGTTTAAGCCGAGTATATGGTCACCTTAAGGGCATTTTTCGAGAGGTTCGTGCGATGTACCTTAGCCTTGTCCGGTGAAAGGGCCATGCTAGAGGCCCATACGCAACCCTTAGACTCCGAACCGTAAACTGTAGTTATTTAGGTACAAAGGTCAACAACTTCTTGAAATCTGTACGGCAAAAGGACCATGCTAGAGGCCCTTATGGCCCTTTTGTATGAAATATACGTAAACTTTGGAGTTATTTGGGTTCAAAGGTCACCAATTTGTTCAAATCTGTACTGCAAAAGGGCCCTGAACCGGACTGGCTAATGTTTTCATATGAAAAATACATAAACTCCAGTTGTTTAGGTTCAAAGGTCCCCAATCTGTACGGTAAAAGGGCCATGCTAGTGGCCCATACGCTACCCTACTGCTCTGAACCGAACTTAGAAAATATGAAATTTGTAGACAAATTCAAATTTCATCCCACGAATCTCGTAAAAACGACGGCCGTATGTTACGTTGTTACGCATATTTGTTGTATTTTTTAAAATATAGAGAATATATATTTATATTTACGTTTTGCCAATTTATTATTATTATTATTTCATGTCTTCCTTTAATGCCGATGTAAACATCAATAAAAAACAAAATGTCGTATTTTCAGTTTTATTAATTTAACATTTTCCTCAATAATTTGGTAAGTTTCCAGCCGAAGACCCATTGGACCAAAGGGCCCATCATGACTTAATCCCACTGTCTAAGGGCAATGTCTCTGAGCCCTTTTAGGCTTAATCCAGCCTTATTTAAGGGCTTTAACTAATCAGGGTCCTCCTGGCGTCATCGAGATCTACGCAAGTTCCCTTCGTGACAATTCTGTCATGGCTAGGATCCTTTTTGGCTTTCACCCGGCCCAATGTAAGGGCCTTTCTTAGCCTTATCCATGGTGTTATCGTCACCTTATCCAAGGACCTGTGCCACTTATCCATGGTTCTTTCTTGATATTATTCAAGGGCCTGTGAATGGTCCTTTCTTCCCCCAGCTCCAAGGGCCTGAGTATGGACCAGTCTTGGCCTTATCCAGGCACACAAAGGGCCTTTTTTAACCGTATCCAAGGTCCTTTCTTGACATTATCCAAGGGCCTATGTATGGACCTGTCTTGGCTTTATCCGTCAACCAAAAGCCCTAAAGGGCTTCATCCTATACACTTGGATGTCACTATCAAAGTACACTATCAAAGTATCCTTTTAGGCTTGTATCGGGTCTGTCATGCCTAATGGTCCTTACCCAGCAATAATTAAGGGCCTTATTTGTTTTCATCCCGCCCTCTCTAATTCCAGTTTTTGACATAATATTGCCATGGGCCTTTTTAGTCTTAAGCCGGCCCCGAGTTAAATAATTAACCTGAGAATAATGTATAAAGTTTACACTGACTGTTAAGTCAAATAAAGCCTCTAAATAAACGTATTTTAAGATCACTACTTTCTGCATTTCAATTAAAAAAACAAAAGAAGTCACTTGGATGACCCTGACAACATTTCGCAACATTCCTAAAGATTTTCGAAGTTATCAAAAGATTAATTGTTAAGTTTTCGGGGTAAAAACTACAGAAAACTTGACTGAATAGAGCAACATACATGAGTACAGTAATATTTCCTAATAACAATTACTTAAAATACGTGGAGAAAACTGAAATATTAAACCTAAAAACTACGAAAAGCGAGAAAAAGAACTTACCACATCCAAATCGAACGCCTTTTGGAACACGAGTGTCAAGCAGCGCCGTCGAGCGGAGGAATGGAGAAATTGACGGCGCTTCGGACAAATGCGTTAAAGCGTCGAAGGGCTGTTCATATTAGCCGTGGTGTTGCTAGAGATGACATAATATAACATGAATTGTAAAGTATATAAATAATATTTTAAAAATGTAAGAATGAGAAAATAATGTGAAAATGCTAAAAATATAACAAAATAATACATACTGTATTTCCATTGACTCATTTCATAGATGGCGCTGAAGTGCTTCATCGATTAATTGTAAAATTTTCGGGGTAAAACTACAGACAACTTGACTAAGATCACCAACAGACACGTGCAGTAATATTTCCTAACAACAATTCCTTAAAATATGTAAAAAAAAGTAAAATATTAAACTGAAAAACTCATTAAAACTACGAAAAGCGATAAAAAGAACTTAGCACATCCAAATGGAACGCCTTTTGGAACACGGATGTCAAGTAGCGCCTTCGAGCGGAGGAATGGAGAAATGAATAAACGTTCCAATTTTGAATTACTCATAAACTTTAATAACGAAATTTGAAAGTTGGATTTGAAAACGGAGATATACAATTTGATTTCTGTTAAATATGTTTTATTTTTTTGTTTTTATTTCTATACATAATAATGTGATGAACTAAATGCGTGAATAAATTGTGTGTGTTGTGGTGTAAACTTGTATAGCTGCCAGATTGTTTGAGGGTTGACTCGAGGATCCTCGAAGCCAATTAATTATAGTTGTTAACAACAATAACAAGAACAACAACAAGAACAACAACAAAAAACAACATCGAAGACAACATACCCACACACAAGATGTATTTGGATTGATTGACATTCCTTAAAAACACGCACATACACACACACGTATATCACACATGCATCGATATTAAGGAAATCTAAAAAAATCATCCATTTTGAGCTGCGGAATTTAATATGTTTTCTATTCATATTTATATAGATATTATATATTTGGCAATTCTAGGAAATTTTAGGAATTTTAAAAAGTAATCCCCCTTAATTAAACAATGTTTTGAAAAGAACAAAAATGGTCACCGTGGATATTTCTAAAGATAATTTTGATGAAAAAAGGTAGCAAAAACTAGCTTTCAAGTTGTACCAATAAATGGCGCTGCGGTTTAGGGGACAGTTTAGTCAATAGATGGCGCTGCGACTAAGGGTAATGAAAGGTGGTTTTCAAGTTGTACCGATAGATGGCGCTGCGGTTTAGGGGAGAACTTGGGCAATGTAAAGTAGTTGTCAAGTTTAGTCAATAGATGGCGGTGCGACTTAAGGGAAATGAAAGGTGGTTTTCAGGTTGTACCGATAGGCGCTGCAGTTTAGGGGGACAGTTTAGGTAATGAAAAGTAGTTGTCAAGTTTAGTCAAAAGATGGCGCTGCGCAGAAATATCCACGGTTTATTTTTTCAAATTTTAAAATTTTTTCAAAATTTTACCAACTTTGTCATAAAATTTATGTTGAAACTTCATAAACCAAGAACAACGTAAAACTTTGGCCTAAAATTCCTCGATCGGAACGGTCGTATAAAGTTCCGATAAAACTGGAAGAATGTATAATATACGACTTAAGCTTGACTTGAGTTTGGCTTTCAGGTATGATATTGTACTATAGAGATTTCTATACAGAATGAAGCCTTAAAAAAGCAGCCTTCTTCCTATAAATAACTGCGGAAAATCTACGGAGGTCCTAAATCCAACTGTCTAAATCAAGGACCTCTACCGAAATATTAGACATATTTTTCTTATCTGCGCATTGTTTCGATTAGCCTAAGTAGGAACGGAAATCGGAAAGATCTGGATAATTCCAAAAAAGTCCTTGTCCCGCAAACCAAAACTCGCCAAAAAGGTCCCTAGTACGCGTCGAGACCTTGCCGTTGTACATACATCCGCATTTCGCATAAACCTACGGCGCTGCCACATTTGGATGTTCCTACGACGGTTTGGTGCGACACGTGGCAGCATTATCGGCATCGCGCTAACACGAAGCGGTACAATTGCATCTAGGGCCGACTGTCCACGAGAAGGCGCCATTTTGGGCACTTGTTGAAAATGGTGCCATGGACAGTAGTCGCGCATGGAGTCCCCGTGTGATATGGATTATTATGGGATGGTTGCGAGGGACAGCGGGCACTACCGTGGAGATACCCACAGGGAACTACGGAAGCGACGGCGGATAGGGGCTAATAGGAGCTAAGGCCCCTATGAAGGGGATCGTCCATAAATGGCGTCCGGCGATTGAGCGAGATTCTCTTGGTCTTCCGCTTGGGGAGGCTGGATGGTATTGCTTGCTCTACGTTTCGTGATTCACAGCGTGCGGATCAAATGAACCGCAACACGGAAGTGGTGGCCTGAAGAGATTGGGCTTGGGTAGTATAGGGCACCTAGAATGTAGGTGGTTAATGACATCATCAACCACAAAAATACCAAGGTTTTTTAGAGGAGGAGTTGTTGAACTTTTTTTGTCTTGCAGCAGGTTTTTGTTTGCCTAGACAGGATGTCTAAAAAAATTTTTGGAGAAGGGCCAAACCTTCTTTCTTTGTCATGAACAGGTTCTTGTTTGCCTAGACAGGATGTCTCAAAACAATTTTGAAGAAGGGCAAAACCTTCTTTGTCATGGAACAGGTTTTTGTTTGAATAGACAGGATGTCTAAAAAAAATTTTGGAGAAGGGCCAAACTGGAAGTTCCCCCTACCATATAGAATCTAAGAACTGACTGTAGGGTATTGAAATTGAATTGAATCTAGGGCAGATTAGCAGTCTAGATGCCCTATACTACATGGGACACGCCAGGGTCCAGGTAGCAAAATGGTCATTTTTGTCTTGGCGTCTTGTTGGTAAGACCACAATTTCTTCTGTATGTATTTACGGCATGACTTCAAGCCGATGCCCTTTGCTACATGGGCCAAATACTACCATGGGAAGTACCACCAACAGGTGGTTATTTTCGGAGCACATCCGTGGTTTGCGGTGAATTAAGAAACGCTTACGACTTTTAGTTACAACGCAATCTCGGCAATCATTGATGCGGAGTCCAAGTAGAGACACACGTAGTCATGCAACGGACGGACAAGACGGACAGAACGGACGGAAGGACGGACAAGAACGAAAACACAACACGGCTATCGACTACTCGAAGATGGCCGCCACGAACAAGGACACGTGACTTGACATCGAGGAGGATTTGCTGTCGGCCATCGACAAATTTCTCCAAAAAATGTGAGCATTGCGTCATTGAAAAAACAAAACACTCTCCAGTGACATTGTCCATCTTCGTTCCTCTGCTCCAGCAGACGACAAAAAAGTTTATCGGCAGCCGTTGAAATATAACACCGCACATTCGATAGCATTGTTTTTACGCGTACAAGATGCTTGCGTAAATTGCAATCCGCGAAGAACTAGAGTTTAGGGCAGGACGAGATCAAAGGGCAACACCGTCCATTTTTCTTAATGTCATCTTAGCGCTTGCAATACATTTTTTTTTGTTTTTTCCAGAAATTTGCAAAAATTTATAATGGTTGACAGGCTTTTGGAGGCCCTTTGGAATGTTAAGAATACTGGAAGGGACACTTGCATAGTGTAGTAAATTAGGGGCCTTTCATTGCACCCAATGACTGCCATGGCCCCTTCAAGACTGCCATAGCACTATGACTTTCATGACATCTTCTGATATTCATGGCACTCCAAGAATTTCATGGGCACTTCAAGACTTCTGTGGCACTGCCTGCCTTTCATGGACCTCCAAGACTTTCATAGCCCTCTGTGACTCCCGTTGCGCTCCAAGACTCCTGTGCGCTCCAACATTTCTGTGGCATTGCATGACTTTCAGGGGCACTTCAAGACTTCCATGGCACTCCAAGAATTTCTTGGGCACTTCAAGACTTCTGTGGCACTGCATGCCTTTCATTGACCTCCAAGACTTTCATAGCCCTCTGTGACTTCCGTTGCGCTCCAAGTCTCCCGTTGCGCTCCAAGACTCATGTTGCGCTCCAACATTTCTGTGGCATTGCATGACTTTCAGGGGCACTACATGACATTCATGGGCACTCCAAGACTTCTGTGGCACTGCATGCCTTTCATGGACCTCCAAGACTTTCATAGCCCTCTGACTTCCGTTGCGCTCCAAGACTCCCGTTGCGCTCCAAGACTCCCGTTGCGCTCCAAGACTCCCGTTGCGCTCCAACATTTCTGTGGCATTGCATGACTTCCAGGGGCTCTTCAAGATATCCATGGCACTACAAGACATTCATGGCATTAGCTCCAAGACTTTCATTGCTTCCGATGACTTCCACGGCACTACAAGACTTCCATGGCTTCCATGGCTTTAGACGACTGCCATAGCCCTATGACTTCCATGGCACTCCGAGACATTCATGCATTTAGCCGACTTCTTTAAAATCATGGCACTTGAAGAGTAGCATAGTACTATGACTTGCACGACTTCCATTGGGATATGACTGAGAAAAATGGGCGATAGTTGCCTTTAACCTGTGCTGCATACGCGGCAGTAGTACAAGATTCCTATGCCGCATATACTAGGGCCCCCACACTACTCTGGCCCTAGGCAGTCTGTCGGTCGATGTTAATTGATACGGCTAATTAAATATTTAGGAGAGGAAATCGAATAAGACCCACTTGAGAAGCGACGGCCCTCACCATCGTTAAGACGGGGACGAGGCAGGGGAGGCAGTGATAACGCAGAGGTCGGAGGTTGCCCGTCAGGGGGCGGTTGAATCGCTGTCGCAGGCACACGTGGAAACAACAAGAGGTCCTAAGTGTTCGTCGTGGATTTTGTGTGCAATTCCACCTCCTGCGAAAGAAAGACATTATTATCGGAAGATACGGGTCCCAACGCGACAGTGTCGCAATTGGAAGATAGGGGCCCTCAAGGGTCAAGATTCCACGACAGTCGGTCACGCTACGGTTACAGCCCCACGTGAAATGAAGCGAACCGAAGGCTTTAAGGACTTGAGGGGTTTTTCAGCAAATGAGATGTCAGGTGCCCTCGCGACTGGCGGCACGATGGCCCAAAGCTTACCCCTATTTGAATGGATCCTCAAGCAGGAGTTGAAAGATGACTTTTGAGCAGTACAGGTGTCTCGCGTGTTGTTGTCACAAGGGGTCGTCCAGAAACAAACTGTACGGGCAGTTGGATTCCAGCTCCTCGTAGGAAATTAGGAATGTTCGAGAACTCAGCGACTTCCGACACTCGGGACAGGTTCGCTTGGCATGGTTGCGCTCGCATTCCTTCAGCACCTCCTGGACGCAACTAAGGGAAAGCAAAAAGGCCCCATGAGCGAGACCCTCACTCCTGAAGATAAACCCTAACAAAAACTGTCGCTACTTACGTGGAGTGAAATACGTGCGAACACGGCAGGGCTTCCAAGCGGTTGCTTACGATGCCGTATTCCTTGTGGCAAATGCCGCAAGTCAGTTCCATCTCCCGCATGACAGACCAGGCCAAGCGGTCCTCGCGACGCTCGTTCTCGGTGTCGCCCAAGCTGCGGTAAATGTCACGCATGCGAGCGTGACACATGTACATCGACATCTGAAATATATCATAAGTTAAGTTACCCGCCAAGACCGGATTCTTGAAACCTTTGATACCGCTAAGTATTTTTTACTCTGGAAGGGCTCCAGTGGCGTAATTTCAGCAAAATGCCAGGGGGAGCGAAATCCGGGAAAAAAACATTTTTCGCTCCCTAACATTCG
>JAQGAE010003467.1:0-14682 GCA_034696685.1 Julus scandinavius | reverse complement strand
TTAATAAAGAAAGGAAGAGTTTAAAACGCCACTCGCTTGTTTTATTTAAGAATTACATCAATTCTACTATCTTACACTTCTAAAAGAGAAATCGTTGTTAATTGCCATTGCTATAACTGGTTTTGTTCCTTGATTATGCATAAAAATGGAAATCGAAACGTGTATATTGCTGCAAAACTATGCCAATTTTTTATTGCTTTATGATTACTGACTAAATATTTAATGCCTTTGCAATGTTATGTGATAAAAGGCAATAATAGCTAGGCCATATACTGTATTTATTCCAGTTCTTAATTGCGAAACTGTATATAGAACAGCTCATTTTGTAATATATACAAGGGGTAATAATTAATTCATCGTTATATATTGAAAGTACACAAACATAAATTGTGTGGCAACAACATTTTAGCTTTATTTTCTCGTCCCACTTTGCAAAAATAGACATCAAGCCTTTTTATGTTGTACAGTAAAGTTAGATTTGAAATAGTAGTTTGTATTTTTATTCGACGTATAGTTTGTAGTACAGGGTGGCCACAAAAAAAGTAACTTTTTCATAAATTCGTAACTGTTTTGTTTTTTAATCAAAGTAAATCCAATTTTGCACAAATATAGGCAAAAAACGTATGAACAAAACTGCTATTTCAATTTGTACTCAGTGTCCTCCATGGCCACCCTGTGTATTCATGTTATGTACCATGTTCATATTCAGGGAATTCACGATATACATCGTTGATAAATTATAGTGGGGAAACTCGTTAAACGTTAAAATTTTAAGTTATAGCGACATACAACAAAGTATACACAATACATAACATGCAATTACTTCCTCATAACAAGTAAATGTGGTTTTCGCGAATTTTAAGCATGACAATTCCAGAGAAACGTTCAATGGAATTCAGAGGTGTACCAACTGCTGTGATTCATGCTGTTACCATCTGTTGAATGAAAGAGTTAGTTCTCTCAGCTGAATCTCGCTTTTCAACATGCTGTATGTTTAGATAGATTAGGTTAACCACGAAATACATTTAACCACGTTTTTTTGAAAGTTTTCATCTGCATTGCTTTTTGGTTTACCAACCTAGTTTTTTATGCCTTGTAAACTACGTCAGAAATAGATCTGAAGAATAATTGTTTGTACCTGATTTTTGACACCCGTATTCGAGTGGTTCATCTCTGTCTGACTGCATGGTGGTGCATTTGCATTTTATGCTATGCAATTAATTACAAACATAAGCTTAATGGTGCAGTTTTTATTGCGATGACACGTCCCTTGCATCTCTTGGGAGCTCTTCAGTGCCTTCATGACGCCATTATACAGCAGTAACAAATTCTATGCATTTTTTCAGCACAACAATGTACATAGTAGTTTTTTTGACCATGTAAATGTATTTCAATGGTAAATCTGAAACCAGTTTTTTTGTTAGGAAGATAGATGCATGTATTGTCATGGGAAAATTCTGACAATGTATCCAAGTATATATATCATACACAGATAGTATTTGTAAAGGTTTATTTACCAGACTCGTAGTCGGTACGTATACACTGCGAGTCATAAAAAAGTAGAACCCAACCCAAACGTTCCGGAGTTGAATCCAGTGGACTATAAAATTTGGGAGTTCTCCAGGAAAAGGTTTACAAATCGAAGATTAATAATATCGAAGACTCGAAACTACGAATTAAGAAAACTTGGATTGAACTCGACCAGCGTATAATCGATTCGTCAATCAAAGAATGGCGCATTAGACTCCGGGCTTGTGTAAAGGCCACCATAGAACATTTTGAGCACATTTTATAATTCATTTCCCTCCTATACTATTATTCTATGTAAGTGCCAAATTTCGTTTAAATCGAAGCATTTTTCATTAAGTTGTGATTTTTTTTCTACTTTTTATGGCTCATTGTAGTTTTTTTTTGACCACACAAATGTATTTCAATGGTAAATCTACAACCAGTTTTTTTAGGAAGATAGATACATGTATGCTCATGGGATACTTCTGACAAGCCATCAAGTATCGCATGCACTATAACAATTGGTATCATCCATGTCATGGGCCTAGTTTGCAATAAGTGCTGACGAATTTCACTTAATTTAGCAGCGAGTTGGAAATTATTTTTAATAGCTACAACGTTTTGTCTGAAATTGGCTTTATCGCATTTGTTTGCATTGGACCGCGTAAATTTCGCTGAATAGAGTAATGTTTTGCTATAAAACGCAATAAATGCACACGAAACAATTGGGTGCTATTATGATTTCTAGCTATTCACTCTCACTGCTGTGTGGGAACATGAGTGAATGGAAGACTAGTGGCCATGCCAGTTCAAAATTCATCAGGCTGTGTTTTGTCGTGCATTATTAAGGTCAAGCAACTGCAATTTCATAATGTACACGAGGTTCCAGAGTCTTTTGTACCAGGCGCTTATATTATATGCACACGATATCATCCTTATTGGTCCATGTTACTCAAGCTGACAATGAAATAGTATAGTAACTGCTGTAATATTTAGCCATATATGCTTACCAGATGGAACTAATAGATGGGATTTAATGTATTGTTGCTCGACTGTAAACAATTGAACATGGACGAAGGGTTGTTTCTGAATTGGTGAGGATACATTGTCGTTTTCGGTAGATATAGATGATGGGAAAGTCGACGATGCGATACACGAGTTGGTATAAAACAGATTCGAATCTTAAATTATATAGCAACCAAACATGAAGATCCTATTTAAATGGCAAATTAGCACACATGAATGTTTATAAAGAGTGTCTAGGGGTAGAGAACCTCATGATTCTATCTGCTATAAAAGGGGATACACTTGTGTTTAAATTTCTTTGTTACGTGATGGAAAATGGGTGATGTTACAATCACCTCTACACATTCATATATGTGCTTACAGAAACAGTTGAAACAGACATTCAGTAAGTTTGATTTGCAGAAAAGTTCTGAAATGTGCCTATATACAGCTCTGCATTGTAAAACAAAACAATATCAATAAAATTTGGTTGGCCACTGAGGTATTATAGTGACATAATTGAGAAATTCCTTTTGATATCATTCAATAGTATAGGGCTGTGCAAATATCGATTTGTATGGCAGCAATAAAAATAATCTTTTGCGATCACTGTGCGTATACGCTGATGCGCAATATTGCGAGTTTTCTATCCATATCTGAAAATTGCCTCGACTTTATTTTATTATTTTTTGTTGACAAAAACGATATTGCAACGCGTTTTACGTATACAGTGTACGGTTTTACTGCATGCTAGTAGACCTATTTTTAACAAAAACTATAATATTTTACGGTGAGGTTTTATGGCTTGGTATTAGACCTAAAAAGTATACCCAACGTTTACCCTATAAACACTTAAATTTAACGTGCACTAAAATAATTTTCACCAAACTTTTTAGTGCTTATTAGTAACGCTGTTCACGTGATGCAGTCATGACATCACGTGACATTGGTCCGATTTTTCCATTGGGTGCTCTTCATAAAACTGCCGTTTAACCGATGAAGTGATTGAAAATCAAAGACTTTTAATGGAGGGAAGGATGGATCTTTTATAATGTTGGTTGCAAACATAAATTCACTTGAATAGACTCGGAGTACTACATTATACTCATTCTTTGACATACTTTCACAAAAGCTTGTTTTGTGTGAAAACCACACGGTTACTCCCCAAAGATATTTTTGGTGGCGAAGTGAACTCCCTAAAGTTGGTGAAAGACAGGTTTTCTGCTTATTAGTATTTTTTTTTTGGGAGGTCAGAAGCGTATTTTTGACACGTTACAAATTAGTGAACCCATGCGGTACTTCATTAATCTTTGTTGGCTCCCACAGGCTCCGCTCAAATTATCTTGTATCAACACTAATAACCGTAAGCCGCAAGATGGCGTTGACATTCTTCTTTCCTGAATCATAAATTCCTGTCTGTTGATGTTTTGTTTTTTTGTTTTTTTGCCTGGTGCATGCAATCCTCTTCCCAACTTTTTCAAATGCTAATTTTGAACTTGAGTAGTTTGCTCGTTTATTTATTGCTGAGCCATACAAAGCTAGTGCACTCGAAAAATGCTTACTTTTGTTATAATAAAACATACAAATAAAAAAAAGGTGAATACACTGCTAAGAATTTTAAGAAGAATAAATCCTGTCAGAAAGAACATGGAACCGTGATAAATGAATTTATGTAAATAAATAAATTTGCATTTCTCCATGAGCAATCTCTTTTTAAATCTAGGCCTAATGCAACTGAAAAAGCAAAAGTGCAACTACTTTTTGCGAATAGTTATGAAAAATGTTCCACCTCTAGCAAGATCTGGCTTTTTTAGCTTTTTCTCGAATGATGTTAATTCCTAAGATAAATATTAAAGCTTTCTCTGGCAAATAAATAGTTTAAACAATGTTTCAACAATACTTTAAACAATTGTAAAACAAGATGTGTGAAATTTTGAAATTAATGCACGCTTAAGCTAAGTTTGTGAAATTTTGTGGAATACGAGGTGTGACTCAAGAACCAAACTTCAGCTAGCTGCATGGCAACCTAACCACTGGATTGTTGCATATAATAGGAATTGAACAAAGTTTGCTGCATTGCCATGGTGCCAAACCCATATCCTACCATTCCATCATATTTTATTAAGCACAATTGTGACAAAGCCTTATCTAAGATTCCAGTTTGAGAAAGTAGTGCTTGTGTATTATTCAGCTCCTTTTGTTTATCGATACTATTGTTTATTTTTCCTTACAGAATATTTTGGATAAATTCGGGCCAGGTGCGAGAAGCCTCATCAGTGCCGGGAAGGCCTATTTGAAGGCACTTCATGGTAAGCCTCTTTTGTTATATTCTTGTTGTTGGTGCTTCATGTGAAATGTATGTATCGCGTTTTATGTCGATAACAAAACAAGAGCGGTGTAAGAAGATGCTTAATGATCGCCAACGTTGTCATTATTCTGGTGTTGTAGTCCTAGTATAACATGTGCAGCCTTATATACTCTGTAATACCAAGATGGTAATTCCCCTTTTATATCATAAGATCCGCTCCATATACCGGTGCAGCCGTCTTATATAGGTATGATGGATATTTCGCCTGTGATGCATTGGAAAACATGAATGTAAATTGGTTATCACATTATTTTGAAATATAGCCAGCCTTCCAAGTTCGACATGTTAGCAATATATTTTTTGATATTAAGCGTTGCACGATGAAACCACTTTGCGCTAATTTAGATGCAGCTTGCTTCGTATTAAAATGAATAGAAAAATATACAGGGTGCGCTTCGACGCTTTCGCCTACATGTACATATGGGTAATGCCAAATAGTTTGGGGAAGGGAAAAATTCATAATATGTACCCAAATTGTTACCATCATCTCAATTCGATGCACCTCACAGCTTAATTAAATTTCCGATAGCGCAAGGTAAAATTTGACTGCATGGTTGACTGGGGGTAAAACTGGATGGTTTACGAAACGTGAAGTCACGAAATGGATTTCAACTAATATGAAAACAGATTTGCATGTTCTACTCAAATTGGTTGCTGCTAGATTTCAACTAGGATGAAATTCATTCCGTGACTACAGCTATTATATAAAATGCAAACACCAAATTGCGTGCTTTTCTAAAATTTTAATTACATGGTTGTCAGCAGACTTGAAAATCTGGAAATGTGCTTGCATATTAATCACATAAAATAGTTGAAAAATAATGCATGAAATTCGTGATAAACACCAGTTTATGCTTGGAGTTTATTATCCTCGATGGGAAATTTTCGTTAATCGGAAACTAATCCTTTATAAAAAAAAAATTTTTTTTTTGCAAATTGTCTAGCACATTTTTTTTAAAAAAAAAAAACTGTTTTGCAAAGTATTGTTGAAATGCGTTTTGGTCGTTTCTTTGAACTATCTCCACCAAATTTATTGGACACCATCATTACCATGAAGTGAACTGTGTGAAATGGATAGCTGTAATTAGTGTATACTGCAAAACAAATGGGGAGACATAGTGTAATTACAGTGTGTTGTAATGGAACATGATTTTTAATTAACAAACATGATACCAAAAAAATAGTTGCACAAAACACAATCATTGTCATTTGGATCAGACTTTTCAGGCCCAAATCTTCAGTGCCATATGACATGATCAACTTTTTAAATGTCCTCCCCTTGAGTGGACTTCATGTTGGACAATATGTAAAAATGTGGTGGAAGAACCAACGTAAAAAAAGAAGGACAAAGGTTCTGATTTAAAGTATGCCAGTCTTTAGGGACATTAATTCGATTCATCGTCATGAAAACCGACTGTATAAGGACCAATATAACGGATTTCAAATACACATGGTCTTCAGATGTTCCATTACGACGATCATTAAGCTATTCCTCCGTGGACCATCTAATATATACTTTGTTTTCACCACCTGGGAGTTCAACCCTGCCTAACCGCTTAATCGCCAGTCCATTTGACCGAGTGTACAGATTTGGAAGTAGGGTTCAAAAATGTTCTCCTGTTTCTTCTGGCATGTGCAACCGGATACGATGACTCGTTTCAGACATTTATTACTCAGTATTTGTTGTTGTTCGTTTCCTAGAGCTTGGAATTTTCAAGAAAAATCCCTCGTTTTTTTTTTTTTTTTTTTTTTTTTTTTTTTTTTCACGACAAATGCAACAACGTCGTAAATGAATTTCCACGATGTTGATGTTAGTCAATGGACTCTAACCCAGCTTTCGTCTTGAAAAAAAAATATATCTCGCGTAAACCTACTTGATGGGCCAGTAACCTCTGTAAAGAAGTCCAGTTTGATGGCATTGCTGCTTGCTTGACCATTGGAAGAACGTGAGTTCCAGATTGAGAGGTCCTTTCCCCAACTACATAAGCTTTTTTCCGTGTTTTCCTGTATACTAACGTTCATTGTCATTCCTTGCCACCCACATCTAGCTTTTTGATTGCTACAGGTTCATGGTTCTTGGAACAATCGTGAAACAGGTTTTCTTAATGGCATCCGTGAACAAATGGCAAATGTATGTGCCCGACCTTTTGCATTCCAAATCCCAACCCTGCGAGTGTGAAAGTCGAATTATAAAACACCTTCCTTGTCATGGTGTCGTTACTTGTCATTTGAAATACGGGATTTACTCGTGTTAAGAACCAAGAATTAAGGCGATGGTTATGCAATGAATGCACTTGCTTCCAGTTTCTGCACATTGATTTCTGGATGGAAACTGGGATCCCCAACATTAGCAATTAACCCTGGCTTGGTGAAAATAGATACTGCATACTGTTATTGAATTTTTTTTTTTTTTTTTGCTTGCATACAATTCAACGATGGAATGCACTTACAAAGCAGAACCTCATGCATGCTACCAGAAATTCAATTTAACGATGCTATAGGGCGTCCATTGATTTTTACCCCCTTACCAAATGGCATTTTTATGACGACAGTAGGGCACTGAGTTGAATTGAAATTGAATTAAATTGAAATGCAAAACTAGAATAAAAGTGAGTGGTTGTTCCAAATGATACGTATGCTGTTGTTACAGAGAATCATAAAGTATGATTGTGTAATTTGATGCCATTGGCCCAACGTTTCTGTGATAGAATGTGGTGTAGTGTTTTAACCAAAAGTTGTCTAACTGATGGCAAAATGAGAAAGTATCTTCTAAAGTGGAATTCTTCAAATTGAGTGTTCTCCTGAATAACCCTTTAATTTAACAACCTAAGCCTCTAGCGCTGACAAAATTTCCCATCAAAGAACTGAAGTTCAAGGATCTCTGGAATGTTACCGAATGTATGTATTTGAACAATCCATTTTACAAAAATTCTAGATTTTGTGGAGTTATGGCCTAATAGCTAGGGACAAAACAAATCAAAAAGCAGGAGTCATTGATGTTTTGTCGTTTTAAACGCTGAAGGAATGAATAACAGTTTCAGTATTTATGCCATACAGTCTCGTTTTAAAACAGTTTCACAAACATCCACTCAATTTTCTCAAAATCTTTTTTAGTCACCACTCCCTGGTGAATGCATTGCATAATTCTATCAAATGCATGCAACATTCCAGTAAATCTTGCTTGACAGTACTGACTGAGACATTGGCAGCCGACACACACAAAAAAAACTACAATCACATCGTTGTCACGTTATGATACATATGGCAATAAAGTTTTATTTAACAAGCTCTGATCAATTGGTCACATTATATTGCCTGTTTTGACTTTTCAGGAATGTGTCAGAGACAAAACTCTCACAGTGGTGCCATTGAACTATGTAGTCTTAAACCCAGGCATTCAACCGCAATTTAGACGTGGTTTATATACACCGTGTGTACAATTTATTTGTAAATTCAATTATCCATACTTGCAAATTTCTTTCACAAGGGCGTCGTAGAAGAAGGTAAAAAGACATGGCAGGGTTTTAGTTCCTCGTTGATTGTTTGACTACTTTTTTTTGTTCACACCAGCCCTACCTTTGCATGCCAATAGTGGTTATTTTTCCCCCAAGCTTTTTCCTATATACATCTTTTTCTATGGCACATATAGATCTAAAAAGCATGACGATGGTATATTGCACGCTTACAGCGTCGTCTTGCATCTAGCTGGTTGTGAGATAACTTATTTAGACACGCCAAATTGTTGTTCGCCGACGTGCTTAAAAGATTTTTTCGTTTGTTTTTAACGCTTATACCGTAACAGGTGTGACTCTGTTTTTTTGGTAAATCGAATTTCGAGTTGGCGCGTTGCAGTTAATGTCCCCCTGAAGACCAGCGAAATTGTGACATAAGTCATTTTTAGTCGTGAAATATGGGCACGCATTTGACAGTGCAAAGCGGTGTGATAATCTATAACTCGACACGTGTTCGTATCTTACACTTTGTTTCGTACAGACTAACCAACAACAGACAAAAGAAATTAAAACAATATTTATCCTTTTATTTATCATCGTGTTTTCTAAATGGAAAATAATAAATATACTTGAACGTGTACATGGCGCTTGAATGGGAATACTACAGATTGGACAAGAATTTTTCTCATACAAGATCACAAGAGCCTATTCAGATTTCAGAATTCCAGATTTTATGCAATTAGTGAGGTTTCTTCTAATTTTTTGAAATCGTTTGAAATTTGGCTATAGTTGAAGGGGCCATTCAAAAAGGACTTCCTCAAGAGTGGGTGGGGAGAGTCTCCTGGCATGTAGACAGGGGGAGACCATTATGGACGTCCATTAATGATGGTAGTTTTTAGTTTTTGGTGTTTCTGTTTAATTAATTTAAGTTTTAAAGATCAGTGAAAGGGGAAAGGGACACCAGAAGAAATGTCCTCAGTCCCAAATGTTTTTTAATATTTAAAACCTTGTGAAAGTCAGATATTATGACTAAATTAGTGTTAAACACCAATTTTATGCTGGAATTTCCCTTCCAGGTCAGGAAAATTCCGTTAATTAGAAAAGTCTGGAATAATGTCGTGGCGACGGGTGTTTTGGAATTTATAGGATGGGCCTTTGTATGTTCCGACAAATTTTCTGGACACTACTTTGAAAAACAAAGATGGAAGTTTATTGGGGAAGGGGGAATCTGGGCTAAAATAGACACAGTGTGAACTGGAGGGAGGGGGGTGTCAAGTTTTGAAGGATTTTCGGGCACGTCCTTTTTGAATGACCCCTAATTGTTTGGGGATTGTACCTCGTATACACATTAATTACAGATGCGACTAATCATGAATCGTATATGAGTTGTCACACTACGAAAGTGCTGCTGCTGTCGATTTTTAAAAAAAAAATGTTTTGTTCTTCAACTTTAGTCAAGATTTCTAAGTGAATTTATACGAGGCCCTAACATGTTTTATTTTTGTTACTGGGTACGTGATGAGATTTCCGAAAGGTGTCATGAATTACAGTGTGATGCTGTAATCGTAAATCGATTTCACCAGAAGCTCTTGTTGATTAAATTATTATCAGATGGCGCCTATAGTCAACTTACCCTAGCCCGCAAATCTTTGGAACCAATCAAATTAATGACGTCACCTGACTACGAATTGCTTTCATTTGATAACGGTATAGCGGAGAAAGCATGCTGTTCATTTTATTGCCCGACAACAGCAGTCTTTTATTTTAACTGTATATGTCCTAATTTAAATTGTCTACAATGTTTGCAACTACGCTGTTAACCTAAATACAGTAGTTATGTTTGAGTCTGTAGCCGTTGATATAGTCAACAGGTGGGGTTTTAATTCGGGTAAAACTTCATTATATCAGTTTTGATGATGTACTATTTTGCTGTCATCATGTTTTACGATTATAATTTTTTGCATGGCTGTCATGGTATATTTTATTTGTGCACTATTAAATATTCATGGACATCAGGATTCCCATCATTTGCCTGAGTTGTTTTAATTTAATGGATTCGGAAGATTTATTATTTTAGATTTTTTTCCTCCTGTTGTCGTTTAATAAGAATGATAGTTGTGATGAATTTGTGAAATTTTTTAAAATAATTGCTCTCTGGGGCATTATTTTTTGAAAATGATTGTTCACTGTAATTTACGGTCTGCTATCATTAATTAATTCTTCTGCAACCATCGAAAACCATAAGCGGAAGATGGTGTGGATCTTGGCAAATTTTATTCATTGTCATGGGCTTTCAATCCCAAGTTTCAATTGGGTTAGGATTGCAGCACTTTCTGGTTAAAGCTCATTTACTAGCTACATAAACAATTTACACTTACAGTATTTTGCCTACTGACCTGCGAAATATCAAGTTTAAATAACATGTAGTAAACTAACTGAAAGACTTCAGCACGATGAAACATAACATAGATTGTTTTTAGGCCAAATAATTATAATTGAATAAAGGTTAAATAATGCTGGAATAAGTTTTAGTTCAATCAGGATAAAATTGAATTTAAAATTTTGATTGTTTGCCTCTTTATAATCACGCACATGTTTATCTTAAGAGGGATCATAACCCTATCCTTTTTAATGGGTCGGGTTTGCAAAGATACTCACATTTAAATGAAGGAGGTTTGGGTGGGGGTGAGAATTGTTTGGGGTGGCTTGATAGATCAGCAAGGGGCTCCGCTTGTCGTTTTTCATTTTGAAATGGCAGATTTTTTAAAACTAATATACAAGTTTGAAAAATGTCCGTTATTTTGCACACGCTGCCAGCAGGTGGCAGCATGAGATAGGCAAGTTGTGAGTGCAAAAAATTAAAATATTAATTTAAAAAATCTACTTATTTTAAAGTGAAAAATGACAACTGAAGCCCCCTGCTGATTTATTAAGTTATTCTAAACAATTTTTATTTTTATTTAATCTCTTTTTGTTTGACAGTGAGTGTCTTTGCAAATTTCATCCATTGAAATCGGACTAGCTATGGTCACGTAATGGGTTTCATCCTATCTGAAAACATATTTGGATAAAGTATATGCGCATGCGCATGCGCATGGGCAACAGACAGTTAATCCATTTCATGACCATAGCAGAGATATATACTTAATTGTCAAGGTTGAGAGGCTTCGTTTTTAAGAAATCCCTGTTGAAAATGAAAGCCCTTTCTTTTATATCCGATGCTCCAGAGCCTTTACACAAATAAGGATTCTCTGATAGAAGTAATGCCATAAACCCAATTAATATTGGCATTAGTAAGTTTCGTATGATATTTAGGCGCTTTATGACCCTAGCCTGTAGGCATCATCAGGTTGCGCTATTTGGCAACATAAGGACCTGCGTTTGCTTTCCATCTTAGGTCAGTTGTTTGCAGTGTGTTTTTATTACCGGAGAGCTATTTAATGTCCTCCCTGAGAGGCAAGTGCCCCCACTGCTGTTGTGTGCCTAGCTATGGCGCTATTGCCTTGGACTAGCGTTTCATGACAACTTGTACGCGGGCTGCTGGAGCTAAGGGGCACCATGTTAAAAGAGAATGAGAACAAAGCCTTTCATTACACTTATAAAAGGTTGTTTGGCACACACAAATAAACGAGATGGCGAGAAGCAAATAGCATGACCCATATGCTCGCCTGCAATGCGCATAGACGTTCAACATACGAAAGTGTACTTTTTCCACATAAAAGCCGGATAGTACATTAGCTTGAAACAGGTGCGATCAATTAAAATCGTTTATTGACCTTTCCTGTATGATCATTGTAATGTTCGGCAGGAATTCCACGTACAGGGGGTGGACAAAATAATGTGGACACTTGTTACTGTTCTGTAATCCTTTCATTATTGGTTGGACCACCTTTTGCATTCAATACAAAAATGACACTGTCTAGCGGAGTTTTCTACTGTTCTACCACTAGCCTACATTCTGTCTTAAAGCCAATATGTGTGGCACAAAATGGAGAGGAAAAAATCAGTGTTGTCAACTGGTTAATTCTTTCAATGATCATTCTATCACAACACTTCTTAGTTTTATGTTAATTTGTACCACCACTGTATATGCATAATCACGATTAACTTAATCGTATGCTTGTTCATAACATTTATTCTAATCGGATGTCATTTTTCTAAATCAGATTTTTGCAAAATCTTTAAATTTGCATTGTTCTAGACAATGCACTTTATATTATCGTTTTTGCACAAATAGGAAAATTAGTTTACAAAGAGAGGGGCCATTAAGAGGAGGCAGATTAAGAGGGGTTCTAATGTACTGGTATGCTTGAATAAGTTAAACAATACAGGTTATTGCTGTAAAATAACTGGACTTTTTATATAAGGGGTACTCAAACGAACTTTTCACTTGGGCAGTTGGATTATCTGCATTTGGCCCATATGCAGATGGGGCATATGCACATTAGATTCATGCAGCTCTGTGAAGGTCCACAAGTAGTGTCTTTTGTGAAATGGGCACAAATGCAGCTTGTATACATGCAGATTGTACAAGAGCAACTTGCAGTTAAAACCTCCATTTTTCTCCAGCACTTCTAAAAGCCCCATTGCAGTAGGTCCAGCCAATTGGAAGGCGTCATTTTAAAAACTGGGTCAGCACGTGTACAATGGCCCAAATTAACTGATTAGACTGCAGACATGTGCGAAATTTTGGGGTCGGTGTGAGTAGCCATATTAATTCGGGTTAGCCACCAAACTTAATTCTGGGTATATTTGTAAAAGTCATCTGATTATTTTTAAAGGCAGTTTTAAGCATTCTCCGCATTGCGTTTTTAACTGAGATGATTATCTTGCGCCGTCATGAATAAGAATTGAAAAGGTTAATGCCAGAATTAAGATTTTCTTTGAATCGAGATGAAAAATAAAAAGGAATTCTGTGTCGTTGCTAAATCTCCTAAAAGTGCAATGACAGATGAATTCGATACCAGCAGTGCTTTCCAGAGAAAATATGTTGCCAACCAGAAACTTATTTTTTTTTCTCAGGAATTAACGAATGTGTCAGCTCCTTTTCCTTAAAATCTAAGAGGAAACCAACTGGAAACAGGTTGCCTATGGCAAATGCAACGAGCAACACTGACGTTTAATACAATTTCAGAATTGTTTTTTATATAGAAAAAAGAAGAAAAAAGGGCAAACCTGCTATTGGATTTCGTGGTTCGCTTTATAGATACATATTTTTCTGTTCACAATTTTCACCCTGTTTATTTTCGTCTTTGAAATTGAATTCGTTTCGAAGTGAATACATACACGTTGGAAAGCTGATATCTCGGTTTTAAAACGCGTCATTTCTGACAGTTTATTGAACCTTATGTACTTTGTTTTTCGTGTACTTCAGGAGTAGTATTACAAGGTGAACGACGCCAGATAATCCTTTTACATGCTTATGGGTTTACTTTATATTCCCGGTAATTTTTTTTCTTTTTTTTTTTGTGGAGGAAATTATGAAAATTATGTACCATCTGGATATCTACTTGTGTAACACATGGCACGCAATTATTAAGGCAAGTATTTATGCCGTATTTAAGAGAAATTCTTCTGTTAAATAAAAAAGATGTATGGATGTGCATCTTATCTAGCTAAGTGCACGTTTTTTCAGATACACCACTGGGTCACTTCAAAAGCAATATGGGAAGCTTTATATTATCACATTTTTGGGCATTAATTGCTGGCAAATTGCTTTTGTCATGCTCCTCTTTGTTCGTGTAATGTGCACTAAGCCATTAGGGAAATGCATGGTTTAATTTAACATTTTGTTATAAGTACATTTGACATATACGGGCTATATGCGCCTCATAATGACGCTCAAATTGAGCAATAAGGTCAATTTTACAATGGTGTAGTGACAAATATCGTTAAGTGCCTTCCTTGCATCTCACCAAAGATAGACTGCCATTCTCTACTCAATGTTACTTTATAAACCTGCAGTAAATTGGTCGCATCAGGGCATATAACTTATTTCGTGTTTCAGTACCTCTGCTTTTTCCCTTTGTTTCAGCAACTATATTTTCCCCTTTGTTACACTACACATATTCTTTTCCTTTGTTTCACTACCCAAGATTCCCCCTTCTTGTTTCAGTACCCAAGTTTTCTCCCATTGTTTAGTACCAAAGTTTTCTCCCTTTGTTTCAGTACCAAAGTTTCTCTCCTTTGTTTCTGTATCTAAGTTTCCCCCTTTGTTTCTGTATCTAAGTTTCCCCCTTTGTTTCTGTATCTAAGTTTCCCCCTTTGTTTTTGTATCTAAGTTTCCCCCTTTGTTTCTGTATCTAAGTTTCCCCCTTTGTTTCTGTATCTAAGTTTCCCCCTTTGTTT
>JAQGAE010003466.1:0-14683 GCA_034696685.1 Julus scandinavius | reverse complement strand
GCTATTAAATGTCTTTAATACCTGTACAATTTTGATATTTACAAAATGGCGGCTGAAACAAACACGGAGGGCAAACTTAATTTTTTGCATATGATTGTAAAAACGTGTATATACGTACAATGTACGTCTTGGTGGAGACCCGGCTTAATATCTTTTATAATTGCAATAAGAATTATCCAAATGCAATTATAGCGTTAATATATAGTACAACATGTTCATGTTATCTCATAAACATTAATTTTATGAGTTTCATTGCAAAATTGTTTCTACTTATAAAAATGACATTAAGATAAGGATTAAAAAACGTCTACATAAGATGTAAATAAAAAGTTCAATAAACAACAAGTGTTTTTCAACTTAACATATTCATTCACACATAAAAATTGTTTAATACAAATTCACTAGACCGAATTTCTGTATAAAACTCTCCATAATAAATACTTTTCATTTTAGCAACTATCTTCAACCATATGGACATCATTTCAGTGTTATTTAATCTTTTGTAAGCGTCACTGATTGATTCAGCTGCAAAAATGGCAGTTGGATTTAAAATTTGATTGTTTACGAGTAATTGATTATTGTTTTCAGCAGAACTAACCAATATTCTATAGTCAAATGCTAAACATTTTAAAATATTTTTTGAACAATCGATTATTTCTAATTGAGATTCAGTTGTTATGTGTAATTCCAAAAGTGAGTGTATTAAAATCGCGTACATGGTAGGTAAATTTTGTTTTCCACACAATGACATAATACGTGTAGATTCCTCTGGTTTAGCCATGTAACTATCTATAAAGTCGTCGATTAATTTTTGCATTTGACGGATCAAACTTTTTAACTCGTCTTGATTGTTATGGTTTTTATCAAGTTTCTTACCAACTTCGACATATCGATCTATTATTTTGCATCGTGAGGACGTGTTACCACGAGTAAAACCTTCTACATCCGTTTCAAATTTACAGCATATACAACTACAAGGACGACCATATCTAATAGATAGCATTGGTTTGAACATAACTGAAATCTCACATAGGCCATCTGGAAGTAATATCACCTCCCCTTTACAAATGTTCTGGATGGATCTAATTACCACAACATTTTTAAATTCATGTTGACTTGCATTCGGTATACAACTGCGACTGAAATATGCAGGTATTACAAATAATCCGAATCCACTTTTATATATTTTTCCGACATGACTTCCATTTTCATATTCGTCGCAAATACTATTCAAAACAATTCGTTTTAATCTTTGTGTGTCGATTATAAGTTCATCATCAGTTGCACCATTAATACATCTTATTTTATATAGGGTTTCTGGCTTTACGTTACCACCATCTGGTAAATCATAGATCATTTTGCCATATGTTTCTGGATTTTTAGCGATTAATTGTACGAGTTTCCATACAACATTTATCCAATTTCCATTTGTATGATTTGGATTTGTGTTGTTTTTGGAAAATACCAATGCTCTAGAAACAACTAAATTAGTTCCAGCTGCAATATCTTCTTTGGCTATTACGGTTGAACCTTTTCCTTGGGTAAAAATAGGTTGTATAGGGCCAATGTAATCTGCACAATCTATTGTTAATGATACACTATTCAGTATTTTTCTTAATAAGTAACGTACGTTAAATTCTCCTTTTTGTGTTTCAGTTTTCCGATCGATACATTTTCTATACTCATTGTTGTAAAGTATATTATCTGGAAGTTTACTCACTAACTTGTTAATAAAAATAAAGGCTTCATCGTAATTTTCGAGTTTGTAATAAGAATCAAAAGCATGTTTAGTAGCTTCTATGTTTTCTGGTTCATTTTGAAGAATAATCTTGGCATATTTCAGAGTTTTCTCATAATATCCTAGTAAAAAATAAAGTCTCATTAATTGCAACTGTACACGTTTCATTACATATTTAAATTGATCCGAACAGCTGATCAGCAGCCGCATACATTTTAAATAACAATTCACAGATTGGATAAGTTTTTTCTTTATAAAAAAGTTATTTCCAAGAATTTCATATGCTTCCACGTTTTCAAACTTAAATTGTGTGCTATCCAAAACAATTATATCTGAAGGACTTTCGCAACGTAATATATACTCTCCATTCACGATTTCATAAATATACGGCTCTTTAAGTGCGAAAATTAATTCTGGACTCAAAATGTCGTTCAAATCGGCATTATCATATGTTAAGTAATTGTTTATTATAATTTCTATGAGTTTCCCTTCAGTGTCTATCACCACAGTACTAATGCCATTGATGCCATATTTATCAGGTGTTTCTAAGGTTTTTAGCATTAAATATCGTCCTTTTGCTTGTTGTCCCAGCCGAAGGTCTTGAAGAGAAATTTTTCTTAAATTGTTCAGACCAGTCTGTGAAACTTCCAGATTTGGATAATTTCTTGAGAAATTTAATAAGTATGTGTAGCCAAAATTGTCGCATAGAGCAGACTTTTCAGCAGCAATTAAATTTCTATATCTTTTCTTCCGATTACGATAGTCCAGTATGTTGTTTGCCAAATTAAGTTTGTGTCCATTGTCAGGCATTTTGACTATCCTATAATAGCGGGTGATTGAGAATATAATGTACATTATAGTAAACATCTACTTCGTTTTCGCCATTTTGTACTTGAGCAAAACGAAAATTAATGAAACCACACATGAATGACCAACTGAAAAATGGAGACAATTATATTTTAATATGATGTCTAGTAAATTTCTGGGAACAAAATCAAGTATTTTTAAAAGTTTCAAGCATATTTCCGACTTCTGAAAAAGTCAAGTACATGTATATGTTGACTTTCTCCTATGATTGGAAATCCAGTTTTTAAAAAATATATTTTACATCTACGCAGTATATTTTCAACATCAATTTCAAACAAAAATGTATTAATTTTTCATATATAAATTCTTTAAATTATGTAACTGCCAAAAAGGACATTGCACAAAACACGTTATACTGCGCATTTACTATGTTCTAAAATATTCGATAAAAAAATAGACAACCTTACTTAAAGTCACAGTAAAAATGGTGTTTTTATAAAAAAGCTGCACATAATAACTCCCAGTTCAGCATTTGGCCATTCATATAGTATGTACAGTTGTTTTTATCGATACCTTACCTTGTTAATGCAATGGAAGATAAAACTAATATCACTGAACTAGTCAATAAAAATAGCCAAGTTAAAAGAAGCTTCCATCCAAATCTAAAATTAGATTCCGAGTTAGGCCAGATCCAGGTTTAAACTAACTTGTTTTAAACTTGTGAAATATACAAGTACACGATTATTTTGAAATTTTTGGACGTAATTTGGTAATTTTAATATCGAAGTTCAAAGGTTGTTTGTTAATATTTAACAACATGTTTCGTTGATTATATCCAAATTTTGTATAGATATTATAAATATCTCCAAGGTTGATTTTTCACATTACATATTGGCTCTAAACAAATCACTTCCGCCAATAATTTATTTTACGTCTAAAAGCGCGTTATGATGTGCTCGTCTTACAAAATTGGTTAATATTTGGTCGGAAATAAATACATAAATGTTTAAAAATGTAGTTGATTTTACTTTCACAAACACTTCAAACACACTGCACACGTAATTAAGCGTCATTCGTCCTAATATAAAGTGTATTTAAATATTTAGTGGACAGGTTCGAGGACAGATTTTTGACAGTAACCAGAGTTAATTTAAATTGGTTGCTCGTGGGAAAAAATTATAGAATAATTTAATGACGTAATGGAAAGTCAGAAATGATAGTATTGAAACAAGACATTATAATAAACTTAATTTCTTGCCTACCACTAGTACAGAACTAGAAATTAAGTCCAAGATGGTTGTAATACATTGACTAATTTAAGACCAACGCAAATATTATAAATTTAATTTGTCTAGTTCTCAATTAAAATTTTGTAGATACATATAGTACGTACGTATTCTTTATTGAAAAAAAATGTATTTCATGCAATTTAAATACGATATTTTATTCAGACAATTTGCGGAAGAATAATCTTTATTACATTAAATAGGACATTTTTGTCAATCAAAAAATAACACATGTGCTCATTAAAATTGGTTTAACAATTAAGGTTTAAAAACCAAATTGCTAAAAGAGTTAATTTAACGTAAATGACACAAAAAATATTTCACTTTAACATAAACTATACATATTGAAATCAAGTACATACATAGATATTATACTGCACATAAAAATATTTAATAATTACTTTAAAAATGCATAGACATACGAACGAACAAAATGAGTCATTTTAAATCTCAATAATGTAATTGTGGCGGTTAAATACAGTATAACATGTATCTTATAAATAATTTGAAGTCAGGTGAATTTCATTGCAAAGTTTCTTAATAAAGATTAAAAAAACTTTCTCATGAAGTAAATGGAAAAGAACACTTAGTCAACTTGTGCTATAAACTAGAGTAAAGTATGTTTCAGCCTAAAAGCATTAATTGACAGGAACAATGTTTACTTAACACAATAAATTTTGTTCAATTTTAAAGTTATTTTTGTCCACTTTGAGCTCAATTCAGTGTCATTTAATTGTTGGTAAGCGTCAGCGATCGTTTTGGCTGCAAAAACTGCAGTTGGGTTTAAAATGGAGTTGGTTTGGAGTAATTGATCGTCGTTTTCAGCAAAGCTTATCAATAGTTCAATATCAAATGCTAAACATTTCAAAACATTTTTACCACATTCAATTATTTCAAATAATTGCGTATCATTTTTTGGTTCTATTTTCGTAAGTTCGTGTGCTAAACACGCGTACATAGTGTGCAAATTTTGTTTACTATATAATTGCATTAAACTCGTAGACTGTTGTGGAATTGACTTGTGTATGTAAGTAAATTTAAATAATTCTATTAATTTTCGCATTTCATCGACCAAACTTTGAATTTCACTTTGAGTTTTTGTCGTCTCAAACCAAAAAAGGCTTGAAAATCGCGATGCAATTAGACTTCGATCGGAAGTGTCTCCCCGAGTATACATGACATCTTTTTCAAATTGACAGTATCGACAACTACAAGGCACGTTAGACCAACTACTAATCATATTTTTGAACATAAGTGGAATCTGAAATAGTTCATAAGGAAGAAATATTTCCTCCCCTTCTCTAATGTTCTGGGAGGATCTAATTACAACAACATTGTTAAACTCATGCCGAGTAGCATTCGGTATGCAACAACGTCTGAAATATGAAGGTATTTCAAACAATCCGAACCCACACTTATAGATTTTTCCATCTTTAGTAATTTCAGCTGAAAAACTGTCGGCAATGCTATGCAAAACAATTCGTTTTAATCTTTGGGTGTCGACTATCAGTTCATCATTATTTATTCCATTAATACAATTTATTTTATATTGTGTTTCTGGTTGTAAGTTACTTCCATCTGGCAGATCGTAGATCATTTTGGCATAAGTATTTGGGTTTTTTGAGATCAAATCCGCGAGTCTCCATACTACATGTATCCAATTTGTTTTAAACGCCAATGCCCTGGAAACAAGTATATTAGTTCCCGCTGCAATATCTTCATGGGCTAATATGCACATACCTTTTCCAGGAATAAAATTACGTTTTATAGGTCCAATATAACCTGCACATTCAAGTATTTCTTGTTCATCATATTTTCTATTTAACAGATAATGTTCGTTATCTTGCATTTTTATTGACTCGTTTCGTCGGTCTATGCATTGTTTATATTCAGCATTGATATTTGGTTGATCTGGACATTTAATTTGAAACTTTTCCATATAAATAAGAGCTTCATCGTAATTTCGTAGTTCATAGCAAGACTTAAAAGCATAATACAAAGCATCGAAGTGGTCTGGTTCCTTCTGAAAAATTATTTTGGCGTATGTCAAGCTTTTTTCGCAATATCCTCGATAAAAATAAATTCTCATTAATTGCAAATGTACACGTTTCTTTAAATCTTCATGTTGGTCCGATGATTTAACTAGGTCAATACAATTTAAAAAGCAACGTGTTGATCGAATATATTGTTTGTTATTAAACAATTTATTTCCAAGAGTTTCATAATGTACCGCATTGTCACACTTGGGTGATTCTTCTTCTATAATCATTATATCTGATGAACTTTCACAACGCAGTACATACTCTCCAATCACAATTTCATACATGTACGGCTCTTTAAGTGCGAAATGTATCCCAGGACCAAAAAGGTCGTCAAAATCCGTAGAGGTATTGGTTGTTAAAAAATTGTTTATTACAAGTAGGACGTAATTTCCTACATGGTCTTTCACGCAAGTACTAATACCATGAATGCCATATTTAACAGGTCTTTCAAAAGTATTTAACAATACGTAGCTTCCTTTTGCTGATTCTCCCAACGGAAGGTGATTCAGAGGTATTTTTTTCAAAGTGGTCAAACTAACCTGTGAAATCTCCAGTTTTGGATATTTTATCGTAAATTCGTTTAAGTATGTAAAACCACGATTTTCCAATTGAATAGACTTTTCAGTTTCAAGTATGGCTGCATACTTTGACTTCCGCTTTTGATAGTCCAGTAGGTTGGTTGCCAAGTTTAGTTCATTTACAGCTGCACTCATGTTGGTAATCCTACAGTAACAGCGAACATATTAAGAATATAATGTGCATTACTGTAAATTTTGTACGTGAACGATGGAAATATAAAACATCTTTTGAACGGCTAACTGCTAACTAAAAGGTTTTTTATTTTATCCTTTTCTTTGCGTTAAAAACTCATTCTCAACTTTCCCGATGAATGCACACTTACTTTCATAAATTAGTAAAAAATTGTTTGTATTTAACTACAATATGGGATTTTTACATTATAAAAACACGTTATGTATTTTGTGCATATGCATTCAAAAGCATCTAAAGTCACACTACAGTAAACTTCCATGCAAAATTTCAAAATGGCGATTTTATAAAATAGTTTCAAATAAAAACTCCCCTTTATACTGTTGGCCATTCATAAATAATTTTTTTATAATCATGCCTTACCTTAATTGTGTAAGAAAGAGCCAACTTGTTGCAATGACCTTATCTATACAACTAGTCAGGCTAAATCAAAAATTAAAAATGTTATATAAAGGAAATCCCAAATTAAAATAAAACCAGAAACAGTTTTACATAACCCACCAATTAGTTTTTAACTTTTCAAATTACCAGATTATTTTGAAATGAATGCACTTAATTACACAATATGAGTCTCGAAGTTCAAAGTTTATCTGTTACTATTGAAATAATTATTTCGTTGATTATTATCGGATCCATATATAAGCCACATTTGCATTGAAATATCGCCTAGGGTTACAACTATTGGCTCATTTTGGAGCCCTATTTTGTAAAACAGTTAATTGGTTTTGGTGCACACACTCAATTTTATTGACTAAACAATGAGGGGCCATCCATAAAGAACGTTCACCGTCACATGGCGTCCATCCTGTGACGTATTGACTCCCTTTGTAACTACTATACGTGTATGACGTATTGAAGCTTCTGACGTGCTTCTGTTGTGATGTGATGTCCATATGAACTCGTGATAACTTAACCTTAAATGTGTCCAATATGACGAGAGCATCGTCAGGTAAAATTCAAAAAATATTAATGCCAACGATATCAAAATATGAACGGCACACTTGACAAGTGTCGACAAAACTCGATTATAAACTTAGATAGTTGTAGCCTTTTGATTGGTGTAAGAACGCATATTTGAATTTGTAAATTTAATCTCTATTCATGTATGTTTTTTTAAAAATTAAATTCTAGAAGATGATGCGCATTTTTTCTCAAATGGATATAGATACTCTAGTTTTAGAAACTAAGACTGTTTCATTGTATAATTTTAAATTAATAACCAGTACGTGTAACGTGCTATAAATCCAAACGTTCATAAGCTATGTTACATGAAGCATTTTGATAAATGTTACAAAGTTGTCTAAACATACAAGTTAAATGAAAGTAATTTAAAACAATACATTTCCGGAAATTGAAAATTCATATACTATACAAAAAATATGTCTGTGACGGTTATAAATTGTAATATATGTATGTAGCGTCACTTAAAGCGTCTTACATATAGAGATTTCTACATCACACTAGACACACACACACTTTGTATTATAAAATACTCGATAAATATACACAGAAAACCAAATCTTAGAGTTACAGTAAATATCAGTCCAAAATCTTAAATACAAAGCGTTTTTTATTAAAAGAGAAAAAATTATAATATTTAAGCATTCATATATATTTTAAAATCTACCGATTAATTACTTTACCTTGTAAGTACTGTATTTGGGGAAAAAAACTTATCCAACCAACTCCCAAACGATGAAAATGAATAGTATAAACGAAACATTAAATCCTAGGTATAATCGAATTAAAATTAAAATTAGGGTCTTAATAAAACCGGAGTAATTTTTGAAATCTATCTTGCAAATTTTAAAATATTTAAAATATCTGTTTTCAGGTGTTGCTTACGAGAATCAATAACGAAATTTCAATTTCCAGGACCAAATGGATTTTCACATATCTATCAACACTATTTTAATAAAATATTGTATCCATGAATAAATATTAAGAATTCACTGTCGAATTTAAAAATTAAACACTACATATATGCATGTAGTCTTTAATTAAATTTTTGTGGATGATATAGTAAATATTAAAACTACTTTTTCTGAAAATTTGGAGAATATTCATTAATCATAGAAAACAATTTTGTCAATCACAAAATAACACATGTGCGCATTAAAAATGGTATAATAATTAATGTTTAAAAATCAAATTGCTGCATGAACGGGTTAATTTAACGTAAAATACACAAAAATAATTTCCTTTTAACATATATACAATACATGTTGCAATCAAGTAGGTATAATTCATTATACAGTACATAAAGATATTTAATAATTACTACAAAGTTGCATAGACATACGAACGAACAAAATGAGTCATTTTAAATCTCAATAACGTAACTTAATAATGTACAGTAAAACATATATCTTTTAAATGTTTAGAATTTAGGAGAATTTCATTGCAATGTTCATAATTAAAATTATAAAACTTTCACATGTAATTCAACTTGTGCTATAAACTAGAGTAAAATGTGTTTCAGCCTAAAAGCATTAATTGTCAGGAACAATGTTTACTTAAAACAATAAACTTTTTTCATTTTTAAAGTTATCTTTAACCACTTTAAGTTCATTTCTGTGTCATTTAATTTTTGGTAAGCGTTAGCGATCGTTTTGGCTGCAAAAATTGCAGTTGGGTTTAAAATGGAGTTGGTTTGGAGTAATTGATCGTCGTTTTCAGCAAAGCTTATCAATAGTTCAATATCAAATACTAAACATTTCAAAACATTTTTACCACATTCAATTATTTATAATAATTGCGTATCATTTTTTGGTTCTATTCTCGCAAGTTCTTGTGCTAAACACGCGTACATAGTATGCAAATTTTGTTTACTATGTAATGGCATTAAACTCGTAGTCTGTTGTGGAATGGATTTGTGTATGTAAGTAAATTTAAATAATTCTATTAATTTTCGCATTTCAATGACCAAACTTTGAATTTCACTTTTTGTCGTCTCAAACCAAAATAGGCTTGAAAATCGCGATACAATGAGACTTCGATCGGAAGTGTCTCCCCGAGTAAACTTGACATCTTTTTCAAATTGACAGTATCGACAACTACAAGGCACGTTAGACCAACTACTACTCATACTTCTGAACATAAGTGGAATCTGAAATAGTCCATGAGGAAGAAATATTTCCTCCCCTGCGCTAATGTTCTGTGAGGATCTAATTACAACAACATTGTTAAACTCATGTCGAGTGGCATTCGGTATGCAACAACGTCTGAAATATGAAGGTATTTCAAACAATCCGAACCCACACTTATAGATTTTTCCATTTTTAGTAATTTCAGCTGAAAAATTGGCGGCAATGCTATGCAGAACAATTCGTTTTAATCTTTGGGTGTCGACTATCAGTTCATCATTATTTATTCCATTAATACAATTTTGTTTATATTGTGTTTCTTGTTGTAAGTTACTTCCATCTGGCAGATCGTAGATCATTCTGGCATAAGTATTTGGGTTTTTTGCGATCAAATCCGCGAGTCTCCATACTACATGTATCCAATTTTTATCAAACGCTAATGCTGTAGAAACAACAAAATTAGTTCCCGCTGCAATATCTTCATGGGCTAATATGCACATACCTTTCCAGGAATAAAATTACGTTTTATAGGTCCAATATAACCTGCACAGTCAAGTTTTTCTTTTTCATCATATTTTCTACTTAACAGAAAACGTTCGTTATCTTGCATTTTTATTGACTCGTTTCGTCGATCTATGCATTGTTTATATTCAGCATTGATATTTGGTTGATCTGGACATTTAATTTGAAACTTTTCCATATAAATAAGAGCTTCATCGTAATTTCGGAGTTTATAGCAAGACTTAAAAGCATAATACAAAGCATCGAAGTGGTCTGGTTCCTTCTGAAAAATTATCTTGGCGTATGTCAAGCTTTTCTCGCAATATCCTCGATATAAATAAATTCTCATTAATTGCAAATGTACACGTTTCTTTAAATCTTCATGTTGGTCCGATGCTTTCACTAGGTCAATACAATTTAAAAAGCAACGTGTTGATCGAATATATTGTTTGTTTTCAAACAATGCATTTCCAAGATTTTCATATTGTACCTCATTGTCACACTTGAGTGATGCTTCTTCTACAATAATTATATCTGATGAACTTTCACAACGCAGTACATACTCTCCACTCACAATTTCATACATGTACGGCTCTTTAAGTGCGAAATTTATCCAAGGACCAAAAAGCTCGTTATAATCGGAAATATTATTCGTTGTTAAAAAATTGTTCATTACAAGTAGGACGTAATTTCCTACATGGTCTTTCACGCTAGTACTAATACCATGAATGCCATATTTAACAGGTCTTTCAAAAGTATTTAACAATACGTAGCTTCCTTTTGCTGATTCTCCCAACGGAAGGTGATTCAGAGGTATTTTTTTCAAAGTGGTCAAACTAACCTGTGAAATCTCCAGTTTTGGATATTTTGTCATAAATGTGTTTAAGTATGTAAAACCACTATTTTCTAATTGAATAGACTTTTCAGCTTCAAGTATCGCTACATACTTTGACTGCCGCATTTGAAAGTCCAGTAGGTTGATTGCCAAGTTAGGTTCACTTACAACTGCACTCATTTTGGTAATCCTACAGTAACAGCGAACATATTGAGAATATAATGTACATTACTGTAAATTGTGTACGTGAACGATGGAAATATGAAACACCTTTTAAACGGCTAACTGAAAGGTTTTTTATTTCAAAATTTTCTTTGTGTTAATAACTTAAGTAAATTCTCATCTTTTCATAAATTTGCAATAATTGTTTGTATTTAGCTACAATAAGAGACTTTTACACTATAAAAAAACACGTTATACTGTGCAACGTTTCATATAAAAACTCCCCTTTATACTGTTAGCCATTCATAAACTATTTTTCATACTTATGCCTTACCTTGTGTAAGAAAGAGCCAACTTGTTGCAAAGACCTCATCTATACACCTAGTCAAGCTAAGTTAAAAATTTTAATTTTATATAATGCACATCCCAAATTAATATAAAACCAAATTCAGTTTTACATAACCCGATTACTTTTTAACATTTCAAATTTCAAAATACCAGATTATTTTGAAATGTATGTACTTAATTACGCAATCTTAGTCTCGAAGTTTAAAGGCTATCAAAGATCAAAGGCTCAAAGGTTCTATCTGCCTGCTATCTAGAAAGTATTATTGACTTAAAAATGAGGGTCCATCCATAAAGAACGTTCACCGCTACATGGCGTCCATCCTGTGACGTATTGACTTCCTTTGTAACTATATGTATATATAAAATAATTAAACTTCTGTCGTGCTTCTGTTGTGTTGTTCATATAAACTCGTGATAACAACCTTAAATTTGTCCAATATGACGAGAGCATCGTCAGGTAAAATTCAAAAAAAATATTAATGCCAATAATATTAGAATATAAACTGCTCAATTGACAATTAAGTGTCGACAAAATTCGAGTATAATCTTAGAATAATTGCATGCAGCCTTTTGATTGGTGTAAAACTCACAGTTGAATGTGTCGAGGAACTACCCCGGCATTTGACTGGAAATTAGGGTGTTACTAAAACCACATTAATTTTGAAAATCTACATATCTTCCAAATTGTAAAATATTTAAAATATCTGTTTTCAGGTATTGCTTAGTATATGTGGCTTTCCAATTACGAAATTTCAATTTCCAGGACCAAATGGACTGGCACCTCGTAATCCATGAATAAATTTAAGAATTCCCTGTTGAATATAAAAATCAAAAACTCTGTGCATGTTGTCTTAAATTAAATTTAATGGATGATATAGTAAATATCAAAACGATTTATTCTGAAAACTTGAAGAAGAATATTCATTAATCACAGAAAACATTCTTGTCAATCAGATAAAACACATGTGCTCATTAAGATTGGTTTAATAATTAATGTTTAAAAATCAAAATGCTGACAGGGTTAATTTAACTTAAAATACACAAAACAAAATTTGACTTTAACATATAAACTATACATATTGAAATCATTATACAATACATAATACAGTTTAATAATTACTACACCGTTGCATCGACATACGAACAAACAAAAGGAGTCATTTTAAATCTCAATAATGTAACTTTAAAATGTACAGTAAAACATGTATCTTATAAATATTTTGAATTCAGGTAAATTTCATTGCAAAGTTTGTTAATAAAGATTAAAATACTTTCACATGTAAATAGAAAAGAACACTTATTTAATTCAACCAACTTGTACTATAAATTAGAGTATTGTGCGTTTTAACCATACACATTCATTAACAGGACCAATGCTTGGAAATAAAGTCTCCATAGTAAACATTTTTCATTTTTATAGTTATTTTTAACCACTTTGTGTTCAATTTAGTGTCGTTTAAAAGAAGGTAAGCGATTGCGATCATTTTAGCTGCAAAAATTGCAGTTGGGTTTAAAATTGTGTTGGTTTGGAGTAATTGATCGTCGTTGTTAACAAATTTTATCAATAGTTCAACATCAAATACTAAACACTTCAAAACATTTTTACCACATTCAATAATTTCAAATAATTGCTTATCATTTTTTGGATCTATTTTCATAAGTACGTGAGCTAAATACGCGTACATAGTATGCAAATTTTGTTTACTATATAATGGCATTAAACTCATAGACTGTTGTGGAATGAACATTTGTTTGTAAGTATTTTTAAATGATTCTATTAATTTTCGCAATTCATTGACCAAACTTTGAATTTCACTTTGAGTTTTTGTCGTCTCATCCTTAACAAGACTTTCAAATTTGGATACAATGGCATTTCGATCGGAAGTATCTCCCCAAGTAGACGTGACATCCGTTTCAAATTGACAGTACCGACAAGCACAAGACTCGTTAGACCTACTATGATACATTTTTGTGAACATAAGCTCCATCTCAAAAAGTTCATGAGAAAGAAATATTTCCTCCCCTGCTCTAATGCTCTGGGAGGATCTAATTACGACAATATTGTTAACCTCATGTCGAGTAGCATTCGGTATACAACAACGTCTAAAATATGAAGGCATTTCAAACAATCCGAACCCACACTTATAGATTTCTCTATTTCTAGTTGAACTTGAAAAATCGGCGCCAATGCTATGCAAAACAATTCGTTTTAATATTTGGGTGTCGACTATAAAATCGGTATCATATAGTGTTTTAATGCAACATGCTTTATATCGTATTCCTGGTTGTAAGTTTCTTCCATCTGGCAGATCGTAGATCCTGTTGCCATAAGTAATTGGGTTTTGGGCTATCAATTGCGAGAGTTTCCATACTACAAGTATCCAATTGCTTTCAAACGCCAATGCCCTAGAAACAACAAAATTAGTTCCCGCTGCAATATCTTCACTGGCCATCATGTGCATACCTTTTCCAGGAGAGAATTGAAGTGTTACAGCGCCAATACAACCTGCACAATCAAGTATTTCACTTTCACCAAATTTTCTTCTCAACAGAAAACGTTCGTTATCTCGTATTTTTGTTGACTCGTTTCTTCGATCTATGCATCTTTTATAGTCAGCATTGATATCTAGACTACCTGGACATTTAATCAGCAACTTTTCAATATAAATACGAGCCTCATCGTAATTTTCGAGTAGATAGCAAGAATTAAAAGCAGATCGCATAGCTTCTATGTGGTCTGGATCCTTGTCAAGAATAGTTTTGGCGATTGACAAACTGCTCTCGTAATATCCTTGTACAAAATAAATTCTCATCACTTGCAACTTTATACGTTTCTTTAAATCTTCATGTTGGTCAGATGCTTTAACTAGGTCAATACAATTAAAAAAGCAACTAACTGATCGTTTAAGTTGTTTGTTTTCAAACAATGTATTTCCAAGAGTTTCATATTCTAGCTCATTTTCCCACTTGGGCGATCCATCCTTTATAATTATTATATCTGATGGACTTTCACAACGCAGTACAAACTCTCCTCTGACAATTTCATACATGTACGGCTCTTTAAGTGCGAATTGTATACCCGGACCAAAAAGATCGTTAAAATCGGAACA
>JAQGAE010003465.1:0-14683 GCA_034696685.1 Julus scandinavius | reverse complement strand
AATCACATTCACATCACATAATATTTAATAAATATGAGCATTTATAACCTTATTGGTAATAAAGTCCCAGTATTAGCTAACCATAACTCCCTTTTCTAATGGTTCACTTCCAAGTATTACGGGTGGCCGAGTGGGTAAAAGAGTTAGTCTGTTATTTGCAAGTTTCCAGGTTCACTTCCCTCTGTAAACCTTTTTTTACTTCAAAATATAGATTTTGCAGAAATGATTCTTGCAGAATTAGACACCATAATTCTGAAACATACTTTTCTGCAGAGATTTAATACGCTGAATTCTGCAGAATTCTGAGTCATTTTTTGTATGGGATATCATAACTAATGATATTATTATTATTGTTTTAACAAATTCGTTTATACAATATTTATAAAACTTTGACATGGATTGGAAATATTTTCAATCAATCAATTTAGGATCGAGTTAAAATCTGACCTGGCAAAAATTCACGAATGAATTTGAAATGTTTACGGCAAAAAAAACAGCACCAGACACCATTAGGTAATGAATTCATTAGAAAATTTCAAGGAAATCAAAAACCGAAAAATCGCTTTTAACCACACACAAAAATCGTTTGAAATTGATTCGTTTTCTTTTTCATTTCGTACACACAAAAAAATCAAAGTCGGCATTTCATGCGAACGAACTTTAATTAAACTTTGGATTTATGATAAAAACGTAATTCGGTCGGAAAAAAGAAAACCGAAATTATGCAGCGGAGAAATATCTGCGGTAAAGAAGCGATCGATCAGACTGCCTGTCGGATGCACTATGAGTCAGTCGCTTACTGTAAACGATTACTAAAACTCTATTGAAAAACCTGCGATCCAGATTCAAATCCTTGGATGCTTTCTTTTTCAACCTTAACCGGTTCCATATTATGCATTCAAAAGCGAAATTGTATTTTGTGTCAATGTGTGAACAGTGGTTTGTTTCTGGATCTGGTTTAATCAACTTGCCTCACAAGCATGTGTTCACACACATGTCTACCTGAAAGATGTCTGCACTAGGCTAGTCTTCACCATACGAAGACATAACGTATACGAGCATGGATGTGCATATATTACATTTTAGTCCACAAATGATCAAATGCATGGATGCGAATATGTGACCATATATAAATCCAGTACGGTATAGTATATCAAAATTCGTGCTACTAGTATTTCTGTTATGTCTATATGCTACTTCTACGTTTTATTCCAAACATCGGCATAAAGTACCAAATATGATAATACCTGTTTTCAGACACAAAATTGTACATGGAGTAGCCGAGTAGGGGTTGACTGGAAACACACTGTGAGTCATAAAACAGTAGAACCCAATAATAACATCACAACTTCGTGAAAGGCTTACAAATCTAAGATTAATAATATCGAAGACTTGAATCTACGAATTAAAAAAACTTGGATTGAACTCGACCATCGTATAATCGATTCGTCAATCAAAGAATGGCGCGCTAGACTCCGGGCTTGTGTAAAGGCCACCGGAGAACATTTTGAGCACATTTATAATTCATTTTTTCCCCTACACTATTGCTCTAAGTAAACACCAAATGTCTTTTAAATTGAAGCATTTTTCACTAAGTTGACATTTCTTTTATTAGGTTCTTCTTTATTATGACTCACAGTGTGGTAATAGGGCGGTGGGTAAAGTGCGATGTCCCTACGGGCCAGTTCACCCCTGGTTTTGAGAATAAACACTGTGATATAGTATGGAAGATATGATATATTACTCTATATATTTTTTTACAACAGGACAGGGCAACTGAGTTTCTTTCAAGATAGCCAAGAAAATTAAAACTATCACTAAAGTTTATTATTTTATCAACCCACTGCATATTTTCAAACATACAAGTATATAACTATTTGTAAAACAACAGTTGTTATATTTTAATAAACAACAATTTGTACACTCTTTCAAATTTAATACCACTGCAGCTTTTGGCCATCATTTGCATCCCTTTGCGTCATGTGACCATTGCTCGGTTGATCATGAACCCAATAAACATATTTGCTTGGGATGTGCAAGGCATTATTTTGCAGCTAGCCGACCACCAGAGGGCCGTTCTTCATCATTCTAGCTGTTTTAACTAATGACTTAATAATGAAAACAAACGCTCGGAATCACGCCGATGAATCGACGGCGCTGGGGGTTTTTGGCCATTGTGAAGAGGTAATTTAATTACGGATCCGCGCGTTAATTCATTAGCCGTTAACGACGATACAAGACGAGCTAAGAGCCGAGCCAGGATTACACGTTCTTCACGGCCTCCGTATCCCATCAGGGAATTTCCCTTCAAATATGGCGGCGAGTGTACATGTATTCTAACGTATCCATTATCGTCAGGCAAGCCATTAACCCGAAAGACGCGTTTATTTCCGAGATAACGGGCCGTTAAGGGGATAATCAATCGCGAGTTTTAACAACTTTTGCCTCGAAGCGCCCTCTAGGGGCATTGGAGCAATATGCATGACGTCACGTGATGCGACGCACGCGCAGTTGCGCAGCTGTTGTGTATGCCCAAAAAAAATGCTGCGATCTTATTATAATAATAATAAGATTAATGACTTGTTTCATCAAATTTTATTAATTTATAATGGGGATTAAACAGGCCATTAATTGCAGATTAAGTGTGTGGAACATTTCACCAAAGTCGATTTTACTCCAAACCAGCCATAAATACAATAACAAATTTATTAAACATGAAATTCATTTTAATAAATCATTTTCTGTTTAGTCGGAATGAATTATTGTAAACGAGGAGGGAAATTATACTAAATTTATGGAATTCAAATGCTGAGTGTATCCTTGTCAGCTAAATTAGGGCACATAGGTATTTTACTTAATTCCCAAGATAAATTGGAATCCTGAAAAAATTGGTCCCTGTAAGGCCATGAGTCCATTGAGTTTACCCATAAATGCATATTTGGATTCTATCAAAAAAAGCTTATCACATGGTATTTCAGCATCGCCACTATTCCCACCAATGGTGATGCACTTTTTTAAACACTTCAAGAAATTCAAGAAAGTACAGTATATGTGTGTGCAATTTTTAAGCAGTGGCGCCCTCTACGGCGCTCCAGTGCAAACCTAGGGAGATTATCGATTCGGACTCGACACGAGCTAGGAGCGAAGTTGACAGATTAGGGGTTTGGACGGCTTATTTCTCGGTTTAAATATTTTCTTCCGCTTGGGTTGCTGCGAGCGTATCTTAATTCCTCCGATCACATTTGCATTTCGTTCTACGCCTCCAAAGCTCGCGGAATCGAGATCGGAAATCGCGAAAATCTCGGGCTTTAAACCTGTTCATTTGCATCTAACCGAAGGGCATTAGGCTTAAAGCAATTTAAGGGAGGTAAAAAAATATACACCGAGGGGGTTCTTCGTCACTTTGCACATGAATGACTACGTCACCACTAGGGTGATAACCCCTTCCCCCTTCCCAATTCCCGTGGCAAAATCGCTGATCTCGGTAATGTCAAGATTGACTTAATTGCCAAGCTGCAAAATGGCAGTCGTGGGGAATGCAGGTCATCTACCAATCTTGCTCCTGACAAAATTGAAGATTGCTAGTGATTGAAAACATCGACATCTTAAGAAGCCTTAGAATGGAGCATTTTTTTGTAATGAACTATCAGGAAAATACGCCACAGAGTTCCTAGTTAGACCCAGAATAAATCTTTGATAGCCATACAAATAGATTTCCAATATTTTCCAAACATTAACTTTTTCCAAAACTCTTTAAAAAGCGTTTCCAAAATCGTACATTTCACTCTCAAAATTAGGTACCATCAACAGATTGCCATAGTCATTTTCGTCTTGAATGTCATGGAATGCCATAGGCAGAATTATGTCATGCTTTTCATACTTAAAGTGGTTGAATATTGAACAATCTGGAGAGCAACGCTAACAGTTTTCATACTTCAAGTGGATGTAGTATTTCATAATATGGAAGCGAGAATTTCTTTTAATACTCAATTTATCTAATATTCGTTTATTGGCGATAACGTTGTAGCTAATATAGCCTTAATCAGATGCTGAATAGCATTATTTATGAATTTGTTTACAATAAATATTGAATTAATTATTATTTTATGTCTTTATGAATCACTGTAACAAGATTCAATGTTAAGGTGCGTTTCCACTTGAGATAAACTCTCGAGATGCTCTCGATTGCAGTTCTCAGTGTAGCAAGTGCAAAAATCCGGGTGCTGCTGTTCGAGTGCTGCCCCTGATAGCAGCTCGCAAAATACGAACCATGTTCGAATTTTGAAAGCAACTGTCGAGAGTTAGGCCAAAAATGCAACAAAACACGCCCGGATAGCAGCAGAGATACGAGGGTTGGCTATGACCACTTTTTTAAAATTAAAAATCCAATTAAAATCTGGTTATTATAACTATATTACTATCCACATCAAAAAAGTATGGCATTCCTATAAAATTCTATTGAGGCTAAGCCTACAAACCATCATCAGTATGTTAAGGTACCTATTGTAATTATATGATCATTCCACCAGACATTACAATCTCTGTGCTAAACTGGATATTAGTTCTGGATATTGTAAACGAAGCTGGTATATTGAAGTAGGTGACAATGTTATATATAAGTGGTCAAAAGGTAAATCTACTACGATTGTAGTTGCATTTCCAAACACAGTACAGCCGCAAGCTCCTGCATCAGTTCCAGGCCAGACCAAGATGGCATCGATAACAGCAATTGAGAGAGAGAAAAATCGATTTTTTTTCGTGAGAATATAATTAAATGTGATTTAAATCAGATGCTGGATTCCCTCGCCATCGCTAATTACGAATTCTCCATCCTCCCCCGCTAATTAACGCAAGAAACAGTACGACGATAATTTACCCCTCACCCTCTCACGGTTAATTATCCATAATTCTTACCTAAAATCCCTCGTTCATCCCTGCTCCTACCCTCTTAAAACATAGCAAACTTAATTCTTGATTCCCATATCAACGTATACACACTTGTTATTCTTCCTAATGCGCTTTTTAAGTCTTTATCCCCCACTTTGTTTATCCCCTCTATTTTTTTTTGTTTCGTGCTGGCGCTATTGATTCCCTTCCCAAAGGACAATTTTTGCCTTAAGTGAATCAATAAGCCGAATAATTTATGTTCCCAAACTGCGCTTTTATTTCTCCACTACTAAATATCTTATTTCGCAACAACATCGCTCCCGTCATGCATCTCGCTTTTCTCCCCATTCCCTCTTTAAGCCTCCCTCTTTCAACTCTTTCTGCTCATTTAAGCCTCACTTTCCTCGCATTCACTTCAAGCTTCCTTCTGAGATTTCGCTTTCATCGACCCACTACTTTGCAGCCGTACTCATACACCTAATTGTCTTTAATTAAAACCAATTTAACTCTCTAAAAAGAAATAGGACGAATGAAAACGAAAGTCACCGCGAGAGGGAGCCGCAAATATATATGGTGGAAATTATTGGAAGCAGCCATTCTTCGCAAAAAAATTTGTTGAAATAATCTTCATGGCATCCATAGAACTATAATTTAGATGGAATCCAGATTTAAAAACTTTATAAAATTCTATCTTAAATGTTGGTTTTGGTGCTTCATATAACTTAAGTTAGAATTCAGAATCCGTGAAGAAAATCATATCTACGAAAACGGTTATCAGTAAAGCATGTCGTGCTTATTGAGGCATGCTTTAATTTTAATCTATTATAAATAAAATAAAACTTTTCCGGGAGGAGCAATTATATATAGCACAGCTAGGGACATGTATGGACAGGGGTGGACTGGGTGTTCTAGGAGGGTAAAACTACTCGTCTAGAGGGCGCTAGAGCTCGCATGCCCATTCCCCTTTACTCCACCAGGGTTAATATTTAAACAGAAACGTTACATTTTAGAATGTCACCACATCAGTTCAGTTTGCATCCAAATCTGAAACAAAAATCGACTATGCATCCCTGGTCGAATCAAGATAGAGGTTTGAGGTTTGAACTCAATTTCTTATAGGTATTAAGCAAATCCTGTAGTTTCAAAACCTGGGTAAAACATGTTGCAGTTTTTCTAACAATATCAAGTTCGCCCCCAATCATAGACGCACGTTCTTCCATTTTGACCTGACCAGGAAGGAACGCCTCGAGTTGCGACGTATAGCTCTGCCTTGAAGTCGAGAGCGTAGACACAGGGGGGGCATAAGAGTGTCAGACACGCGATGGGGGTAATAAATTTGCCGTCTTTTAAAGCCCATAAAAGTGAAAGTGAACGTGGGCGGCCAGGGAACGGAAGGAGGGGGGGAAGAGAAAAGGAGAATTACGGGATGGATGCGAAGCAGGTGGAGGCTCCGATTTACGACGGGGGGCTTAACGACGGATTTTCACAGTTGCTGGGAACGGGCGACCGACATGCAAATCGCCGGGGAGAAACATTCATCTCGGTCAGGTCAAGGTGGCAGCACGATCGACACTCTCATAGGCTGTGCTGCTAGTGCACTCGTGGGAAGTCCCAATCGAAGTTGTCGCCATAAATCAGTGACACCATCTTGTTTTTCGGTAATGAGTCTCATGCAGATCTAGAGGCTTGTAATTCATTGATTGATCCAGGCAGGGTAATGATTATGATAATATATTTAAAGTCGCATATGTGATACCGACCTTTGCTAAACCTGCATAAGTCCTTCGCCCAAAATGGCAGCACCATGCAGGTGGCCATTTTTCACGTATTGCTACCCATTGCCCAATGCAAGAGGCCATTTTTCACGTTTTGGTTAAATCATGACGGCACGTTAAAATCTACTAAAGGCCCATACGTCACCATCGGGTGCTGAACCGTATCATCCGTGGGTATATATCATTCCCACACCAGGACCGAGAAAACGGCCGGGGGAAAATAGCCCTATCAGCAGCGGTTCGCCACAAAACCCTCAAGTTTAAACCGGGGTTAATAAAGTTAAGTAAGGCCCTGTTCACACATCAGGTTTTTCCCCAAATGTTGCCGCAGGTGCTTGTGAATTGCTCCGTTGAAGACAAAGCTCCTTAAGAATTCGATGCCGATATGTGACCGTATGTGTAAATCGACCAGAGGAAATCTGCAGAAAACCTGACCGAACCTAATGGCTGGCATCGCTAGTAGACGCCAATGTGTTCCAATATTCTAAAACGTTCTTTTATAAGTTCTTAATAGCAGCACATGTTCAATTCCAGTTGTGTCAATTTTTCTGAGGGTATTTCAACGTGATAATATAAAAACGATAAACGACCATTCCCCTCTAAAATAAAAGTATGATCGTAGAAACTCTCCAAGAACACTCCAGAGAAACGAAACGTCGGAAAACGCAAGGTGACGTCAAAACCCCTACGTTTTTCCCCGTTCCCATGCGACGTCTTTACCGAAATCATCTAAATGCTTTTCACGGCACACATGGTAAAATAAGACAGCTAAGAGAGCGATGAGCCAACCTGCTTATTAAAGCTGACAGCACGCAGAGGTGGAGGTCAAACGAGGATTTCAATCTCCATTTTAGAAATCATTCCTGTCAACAAAATTGACTGATTAATAAAAGAAGGGATTTCGAGACGAGGCATTAAGAGAACAGGAAAGGGAAAGGATGATGGAAAGGGGGAGGCATAATAGCGGTGGAGAAGAAAAAAACTGCTCTTGTACATAGCGAAGCTTGCAAGGAACTTAAAGGGGAGGCAATCACTGAGTGCATTCAAGCTATGCTTGTTTGTCTCACGTCGAGCTTAGCAGGGGTCACGTCGAAATACTGTAAATTACTGTAAATACTGTAATTATCAGTCCTGCCTCAAAATTCGTAAAATCATTTGAAATAATAAAATTTAAAGTATTAGAATTCTGTTAAAAAATGCGAATTTTTCATCCTCTTTATTTACTGTTCTGAATTGAATTCATTGGGTATTTTAACCGATATTTTTTACAGATGTATATCTGAGTGAAAAAAAAGTATTGCACATATTTGTATACATATATACTACATAAGAGTAATGCCATGAATGTACATATCAGAAATTCAGCATATTTTTATGCAATATGTATGTATGATCATATATACGAATGTATATGTCCACGTGGTCGGTTTCCTACGTGTCTAATGTGCATTATGTGAACTTATCATTTCTTGATTTACTGTATGTGCCATATTACTAATTTTAGTAATAATCAAAGTCCGTGTTTTCCCAAGTCTTCGACTTTACGATCAATTTGTGCTTCATTTTAAACTTATTTTTCAAAAGATTATTGCGATTACTAAGCAAATTTTTAATATCCATGTACATGTATGCCCATTTATAAATTTCACCCGTATACTGTATACACAAATAGATAACATCCGACTTGCGTCAAAATCGACTTGCGACTGAAACAGACTGCCAGCCCTTGTATGAACATAGATGTTTTCAAACATATATGAAAAAATATTCTATATAGACATAATATGGCATATGTCCCTCTATATACTGTAGTTTTCCCACTTAGCTATGGTTTTGGCTTCCATGGGCATTGCAGATTGCCGCTATATAAAAACAACACGTAATCCTAATTACTTAAGGCGCAGACGAACAGCCTCATCAAAAACACAAAAGGTTGACGATGATGATGATGATGATGATGATGAAGAAGAACAGATTTAACAGACCATCATTTTTTAACCAACAAGTGGCTAACCAGTGATTATGAGCATCGAGCGCCATAGCAACGAGGCTTATCCTTTATTACTTCTCCCACCGAAAGTAGGAAAACCTCTCGTTCTGCTTCATTTCTATTTGCTTTTCTCCTTTTTCGATCACTCGTCCTCGTATTTATTCTTCGTTCATGCGTCATATCTTTAATCCCGAAATAACTCCATTCTCATAGAGCCTTACTCCTTTTCTTTTTCTTTGCCCCCCAGCGTCATTTTAATGCATTTTGGGCCCTGGCCTCCATGTTTGTTAAAGGGCAAATTACCATTGTACAAAAGCTTGATCGAGTCTATCGAGCGCCTCACGGCAAATGTGGTTAATTCAATATTCAATAACTAATTAATATTCCATAAATTGGCGCTGCCAAACGATATAAGAAACACTACATCTTGGCTTCGTATATATTACGTGGAGTGCAATAACTTACGTCATATATGTAGAGGATGCCTTTCAATGTTTTTTTTAAAAGTTAGGCAGTTAGGTATTTTTTTGTCCGACCCCGGGAATAAATGTAAAACTTCAATCGATACTTGCCAATACAACATTTACTCTAGAGGGTCGCTCGAAAATTCACAGTTAACTCAATGGTGAACTTCCCCTTATTTCACTTCAAGTCGCCATCTTCAAAAAACATCAACTGGATTAAGGCTAATGAAGATGTAATTACCCTCCAAATAGGGCACAATTTTTAATTACTGGGTTTGTTCCGCCACTGACGCCAGGGGTCGTCAATCAATTCCGTCATACCATGCACATGCGGTAGTTTCTGGTTCGATAATGTACCTACCTCAGCGTTAAGTTCGGGGTGGGGGGTCGTCCGATATTTCCGTCATTCCCTTCGTTGTGCTGCATGGTTAGCTCCGAGCATCGCAAGTTGGTCCGTAACGACGAAGAAACCACCAGAAGGTTAATTTTCCAAAAATTGGGTCTGTTAAATTAAAAAAGGGGGCTCATTAACGAGCGATTAAAGTGTCTGAGGGGATGGATGGGTGGTAAGGAGACCAGGGAAAACTAGTTTATAACGCGAGAAAGCTAATTGCGCGGTTCTTAAAGCGTCCTCCTCGGGCATTATAATATGCTCATAAGGCAGCTCCATTAAAGCGCTGTTTGAAAATTTGGCTTCAAATGGAGTCGGTGGTGAAAATTGCCAGGATTAAAATAAAGCGACGTCGAGGGAGCCGTTGAAAAATGTAATAAACATAAAACGAGGTGGCGAAAGATTACGTGCGGCACACGGTCGTGGCGTGCTTGGGACAGAATACATGGCCGCTCCCACCCCCCTCCTATCTCTATGGACGTGTTAATTCGACGAATGGATTTATTAGTCTTCGGATCACGGGGCAGCCCTTTTAACATTCAAATATAAGCCACGTAAAGCACGTCCATCTTATTGATGCAATTTCAAAACTTTGACAAAAAAAAATCTAGGCATCAGCCTGATCAGGCTTTATTTAGAATCTGCACCTGGTTTTTCAAGATGGCTGCTCCTTTGAACTTCAAAAAGCGTCGCATGGCGTTGATGAGGCACTGATGGGATTTTTTAACGAGTCAACAGAATTTCAATAGTTGAATAAATATTTTTATCCTAGCTCTCAACAGCTGCTCTCAAAATTCGAACATGGTTCGTTATTTGGCGAGCTGCTATCAGAGACAGTTCTCGATCAGTAGCACGCGTATTTTTTCACGTGCTACATCGAGAGTTTCTCTCACGTGGAAACGCACCTTTAATGGTATCATTTGTCTGTAGTCCCACACCCGCAAGTCCCAGTCATTCTTGTTTACAAGCGGCATCCCTATTCAGTCTAAAGTCAGTTCTGTGCAGATGGAATATCCTCAACCCTTTCGCCAGTACACAAATCGCAAATGTTGGAAATACTACTGTAAATGCAGATACGCCACCAGAGAGTTGCTGCACTAAAACTAAGCGAATCGACTCAAGAACTGTAAAGTTCAGAGCAACGCTTTTACAAGAGAACAAAAAAAACAGCAGCACTAACGGACTCTTAACACTCTTCTCGCGTAGGAAGTGTGGTGAGATGTTAACGCCATCGATAGCAGACAGGAAGGAAAAGGAAATTAACGGAATACAAACAAGGCGCACTGATTTTCGTCCGGAAATGGCGCGAAATTCGGCTGAAAACCAACAATTAGTGAGCCCCGGAGATAGACGGATTGCCGAATTGAGACGAAATTTCGGCGAGGCTTATCGCCTTCAGAAAAGAAAACACGACGCTATATTCCACGCTGGGGTTGCACTTACTTTCAATTCGGTTAATGGCCGATTAAGAGAATCCGAGTTCGGTGCAACACAGTCATTTTTGCGCGAAAATCATGTTTCTCGTTATCGTTTGTCATTCATTGCTCTTATCTACATCGAGCTGACAAAATAGTTGTATATAGCCAATTAAAAATTGTTTCAGTAGAAAGATAAATGGGACCATTGTAATCGTGATATGAAGTGAAATGAATCCGAACGAATGCTAACAATAATTCAAAGGACACACAGGACTAATCGGTTCCTCTTTTAAGCAATTCACCAAATTAGGGATTTGAATAATATGAATATACAGTAAATCGATGAAATAAGTGAAAGTTAGGCATGTGCAGAAAGCCACTTTTCAATGTATACATATGCATTTGTAATATTGAATTCCGTTTTGTTTTTTTATTATAGAATGTCAGAGAAAGAATTATTTATCGGATACATCAATCAACTCCAAGCTGGGGAAAAAATCTGAGGACGCTCGGTTTTATCATTTCAAGGTAAGTTTAGCGGTATAGAATTTGGCTAAATAAATTCCTAGTTCATTTTTTAGAATAAATCCACGATATGCTGTTTAGCAATGCATTAGCCATATGGGCATATCATATATTTAGTCTTTGAATGGTCGTGTATGCACCATACATGGTAATCCATGATTTTCCATGAATTCACCATATTTAAGCTTTTGAATTTCCGTGTATTGGCCATATTACGATTTTGAACGGCCATATACATTTATAGGTCTGTCATATAAGCCAGGATGGTGTATAGTGCAGCATAGTCAAGTTTAAAATCCCACTAGAAGTACAGCAAATGCCCATATAAAAGGATGTACGTATAGTACGAACACAAAGCATATACACGGACATTTATGGTTATATACGCGCTTATATGGGCATGTGGAATAAGTCATATACTGTTAGTCCATATATATTTTTTCCGCGTAAGTCACGTTTTCCATGACAACACAATTTTCAATGATAACTTCATTTGGCAATTTTAAAGAAATAAACTAGGATTTACTATAAGTTCGATGACAACTACAATTTACTAGGAAAATTAGGAAACGAATGTTTTGCAGTATCCGATTAAGAGATACTTACACGATGAGGTGTGTTTTTTTGGGTTTATTACATATTTCGGAGAAAATTTTGGTTAAAGAGAAATACATAAAAGATCCACACAGACAATGAGTTCGGAGAAAAATAACTGCTTCTGATAACAATTTTAAGAAACATAACGAAAATCCGCCAAAAAATAGTTGCGTATTCTGAATGCAAATTGGGACCGAAATATAATGACATTTTAAAAAATATAAACTCTACGAATCTAAAATTTGATGATTATAATATGCAAAAAATAGGTCTACATTCTTGAATAGCGTCAACAAGCTTTTGGCGTAGAATTTTCCATTTTCTATGCCATTGAATTTTATGCAAAACAGATTTAGGCGTAGGTCAAACCACAACGCAGGGCTGCCAAGAAATATAATTACTTCCTACTTTTTAAAAACTTAATTCGTTTGCAAATAAAATGCAAACATGCAGTATATCCTGTCAAGCATGAATGCATCCTTGAAGTGAATTTGCAAGTTACAAGATTAAGAAAGGGCTACTTCAAGTCTTGTGTGTTGAATCATAAACATAGTGTATGTGTCTTCTAATTTTTAACCACGGTTTCAAATTTGATTTCTTTGGAAGACTTGTTTAGTTTTTATTACACTTTTATTGAATTTAAAAAAAAATGTGATTATAAATCTTATGAGTGGTGTATTATTGATTTAAGTCTATAAAATGACACATCAGTTTGTACACCAATGAGTACATCAGATAATATATCAAAAAATAATCTAATTCTTTTTAGTAAAACGCTGTATAACCCCTGAAAACATTTCGTGAACCCCAGCTCAAGTCTAGACTAGAATCTTGCTTTTGTGTGTTGACAGGGTAGAAATCGTTTTGAAAAATGAACGGTTTGTGAACAAATGGTTGATGTTCATAAATTTGTACAACACTAATTGAATCGTTGCTGGCTAAAGGGCTGTAGCAGTTCACGTCACTAACTCACAATAAATCACAAGATTTTTATTATTAGTAAAGTACTTAAAAATACTCGATGGTGTAACGTTTTCGGATGTACAAAATGCAGCAACAGACACCAAGCAAGTTCTACATCTACTTCAGACTCCAAATAGAATCCGTGGTTGTGCTGTAATCACATATATGTGTAATGCATTATTTTATCATTAGAATACCTTCCTGGTCAGATGGCAACAATTAAAAAGCCACCATTGGGTAGAATATGGAATGCAAGTCAAATAGCGATGGAGTTTTCAAGAATTTCATGGCGACGACTATCTTCATTTTGAATTGCTAATAAGGAGTTTTATTCTTTGGAAGAATAGCTATAAATGGAAATTTGTAGAATTTTCAAAAAGACAGTCTCTGTTCTAACTTTAAAAAGTACCGTTTGGGAGCATTCGAAAAGAAAAGATCGAAAATCAACATATAAATGCCATGTGATATGTAGCTAGCGTAAGATAGTCATTTACATATTTTGTTGTCGTCTCAACGGACACCGATATCATCGCAAAATTTTTATTTTTAGATTATGCATAAAAAAACATAAAAAATGAACAAAAACTCGAAGAAAACGAATTGCGTACATGTGAAATTCCATTTCTATCAGAACGTAACCGATTTGTGTCAGCGCCATCTGTGGACATTCGTGGCAAAAGCAAAGGGATGCGCAAGGGATGGATCGATGGTTGAGGGGTGGCGCCACGCGTCTTACAGTCCATAGAGAAAAGTTGAAAAGATTATAACAAAACCATCGTTTGAAAAAATATATATACTATATATATAAAAAAAGGAATAAAATGGACTCACTCGCCCATTTCACTCGGACATGGTTTTCGAGTGATAAAACCACAATGAAACGGAAATATAAAACGCCGTCCTATTGTCCGACGAATGTTTTGTAACTCAACTGGCAATGCTGGTTTTTCTCCAAAGAAAGTACACATTCTTGACAAGTCACAGGGGCTGAGGGACGTCCATAAAATTCTCGTCTTTTATTGCTACCAAAAAAGTCGCAAATATAAATGCCATCCTGCATGAAATACGACAGCTTGTTATTACCGTCGAGGGAAAGGGGATATCCCAAGTTATACCGAATGTCGTCACGGATTTGAATGTTTCAGGAAACATAAGATATTCCAATACTACACCATCAACATTTCCAATCTGACTATTACTATATTTCATCAATTTAATGCGCTTGTTAATTCCAACATAACTAACAACAACAAAAAGCTTTGATTCTAAGAAAATAAAAAAAAATTTAGAATATCTTTCCGAACATTAAACAAATATTTTATAATACAATTTAGAGAATCTAGATTAAGTAGGGCTTACATGGCTTACTGACTTATCTACAGTTAAGGCCCAGTCCCCATTTCGGATTTATCTAGGAATGATTTGTTTTGGGGCTTGTGTTAAGGTATGGTGTTCTGAGTGTGTTTATATATATAACTACAACAAGGATTTATACAGCAACAAAATATGAATACAGTGGAGTCTCACTTATACGATGCTAACTAATATGAAACCTTCAGTTATACAAACAATTTCTTGTTCCCCGGCAAAACTCCCTTTAACCCTGTGTAATGCATTATTCGCTTATACGATATTCAGTTATACAAAACTTCCACTTATACAAAGGGTGATTC
>JAQGAE010003464.1:0-14693 GCA_034696685.1 Julus scandinavius | reverse complement strand
TTTTAAACAATTTTTATTTTTATTTAATCTCTTTTTGTTTGGCTGTGAGTGTGTTTTCAAATTTCACCCATTGAAAGAGATAGGGTTGTGATCCACCTTAAAATTTAAACACCACCTCTGTAACGTACTTTGTGAAACACATTTGTCGCCATAAACTGTTAACATTTCATTATAAATTTCACTCGGTTTCATGCCTTTCAACACTGAAAAACGAATAACACTTCGTTGTTCCTCTCACTTGATTGCTTTCAAGTGAGGCGCCATTTGGTTTTTGATAGTTTGTTCAAAATTCTTCATGAATTGTGGCGCCATGAATTGACCTAAACCCAAATTCCTTGCTCTTTAAAATGGCTATTTCAGTGTTTTTATACGACATCTGGTTTTAGAATAATAAACGAATATGCAAGACATTTTGACCGCTCCTCGTAATAGAATGCTGACAAATGGAGGCAGGCAATAGCCCACCTGCAGTCCTAGCTTTATGTCACAATCAATGGTGACTTTTTTTACCTTCATTCGCTTATTTAGTGAGTAGCCACACTTGGATATCCATGTGTGGTAATATTGGTAATTAATATTAGATAAAAATATAGAAGTTTAGATGTGATGACGATTTTAATGTAAAATTCGAAAGGTTTTCTCCCAAAATGTTGAAGTGAAGTCGTCGCTTAATTTTTTTTAAATTTTTTTTTTAAAGCCGGCAGACAATTTTGGCTCGGTTCGACACTAAAGGAGCCGAAGAATTCCAGTACTGTCCTGGTGACCATCTTGGAATCTTTCCATCGAATCGCCAGGAACTGGTAATAGGAATCAGTCGCCGTTTGAAGAATGTTTCCAGTCTCAACGACGTCATGCTGGTGCAGACGGTGGACAAGGAAAACTCTCGCAGTGGTAAATATTCTCACTTCACTCTGTATAAAACTCTTATAAAAACATAGTGAATGTTATTCAAAACTGATAAAATTGACAGGGCGTATAAAAACCTGGAAGGATGCTGGGAAAATGCCACCATGTTCTATTCTGACGGCGTTAAACTATTATCTGGACATCAACACACCACCTACTCAACAACTTTTAAAACTACTAGCTAAATATGTGACTGAAGAGAAAGAAAGGTTACAATTAGAGAAACTTGCCAAGGTAAGAAATTCATTTTTAAAAGAGTTAACGTTTATACATGAGTTTTTCAAGTCCAACTTACCAAAGTTGAACTTACTAAAAGCAAAAATCTCTGGATACTTGTCAACAGAAGACCATCTAGAAACTTGTCACTGGTCCAGATTCAATGGAAAAACTGCTACATTAAAACACATGTGTTTTAATTTATATTTTCAAGCTTGTTGAAAATGTAAATCCATCAGACCGTTTATTCCGGAATCTCTCCAGTAGTCGAGATAATTCCCAAAAATTCAAAATCTGTAAAAAATGTAAATCTCCCAGATACTGCCAAAAATTTAAATCTTCTGGATTGTCAAGATTGATGTTATTTCCCAAAAATGCTCTGTATAGATTATATGCTAATCTCCCTCTTAAAATTACTTAATTTTTAGGACGACGAAGCTTATGAAACCTGGCGAAATTTCAAATTTCCAAACTTGTTGGAAGTCCTGCAAGAATTTCCATCTCTTCGACCGGATGCAGTTCTTCTGATGACTCAACTTCCTTTACTTCAGCCTCGATTTTACAGCATCAGCTCATCACCTGATACTTGTCTTGGAGAGATCCACGCCACAGTCGCCATCGTGACTTACCGAACTCAAAGTAAGTTGAAAGGGCATTCAAGGAAATTTCATAGTTCAAGAAGGATGCAACGAAGCCCCGATTTTTGTAATGTTTGCAACAAAAGGAGTTTCTTTGGATAAACAAACTAAAACGTAAATATTTATAATCCAATTTTTATTTTTCAGACGAAGCTGGTCCCGTACACTATGGTGTTTGTACAAACTTCCTAAACAGTTTTCCAAACTCTGAAATTCCGTGTTTCATTAGAAGGTAATGACCTACTGTAGAAACTATGACTGTTTCATTGATTTTACTTTATATTACTTTTGCTAATTTTTACCATTTTCGTTTAGGGCGGAAGGTTTTCACATGCCGAAGGATTTGTCCAAGCCGATTGTCATGGTTGGACCTGGAACCGGAATCGCACCATTTCGTAGCTTCTGGCAGCAGAGGGAACACGATATCATGAAGGAAATGAAAACATTTCCGAGTAAAAAATGTAAGATTACATTTCTGTGACTTTGGATTTCCTCGAGTATTTCTCAAAATTTTAGTACAAGAACAAATATTCCCTTACAAAGTCTTGCAAGTTTCTGTAAGGAAGTTTTAGAAAATATGCAATGGGATTCATTTTCTTAAAAAATAGTTTCTACAAGTAGTGATCGTTTTTACGCTTTTAAAAAGTACTGAAGAATTATTGGAAGTTCCATGACATTGAACCTGATTGTCATGGAAATTTGCAATGGCTTCTTGGAAATGTCTTTAATGTTTACTTTTAAACTTAGAGATGTGATGGAAATATTCTTAATTTTATCAATGTTATTTTTGTAGCTTGGCTTAACTTTCGGTGTGCCAATAACAGTGCCAAAATGGAAGAATTTGGGAAAATGACGCTGTATTTCGGTTGCCGACATCCAAAAATCGACCACATTTACCAAGACGAATTGGCCAAATTATGTAAGAAGAGCAGTTTGTTCAAAACGCGAGTGGCATACTCTCGTGAAAGTGGAAAACCCAAGGTAAGAATCTATCGGTGTCTTTCCAGCGTCAAAATGTGTCTCCCAGTATTCACATTCTACGATATATTTATGTATATTTCTATCACAAATATGAAAAAAATAGAATTAAATATTTGTCCAGTAAGAAATGTTGGCTTGTAACAGGCTTAAGGTTTGTCATTGTTGTTGTTCGTACTACTAGAATTTTCAAAATGGCCGAATTTATTCACTCATCAATTCGTTATTTTTTTATGCAGACTTATGTCCAGCACTTGCTGAAAGAGGATGAAGCTTTTATTTATCGACATTTGACGAAGGACAAAGGTCACATTTACGTATGTGGTGAAGCAAGCATGGCTGCTGAGGTGAGAGCCACGCTGAAGAAAATCCTGAGGGATCACGGCAGCATGCAACAAATGGACGTCGACAAGTTCATGCAGGAATTAAAGGTACGCAATTCATTAAAATTAAAATCCGGCATCGGTATTTCGAAGCATTATGCACCTTTACGATGAAGATTTAGCTGAAAATTGTGATGGGTATTAGTGATAAAGATTTGCGTGATGTGCTATAATATTTGTTGGAATAGTGCGCCCCTGCTGGTGTTCAGAGGGTCAAACGGTTTTCCCGCCTATTTATAAGGCAACCTAATGGCGCCATTTCTACATTCTTTGCCCCCTGATCTTTTGGTCAATTAGCTAATTAGCATTCTTGGGATAATTGGCATAATCCCTGTTGTATAAAGTCTGCTCTACAGTGGGGCCAATATGACTCTTCGACCAGCTCTTGATCTGGACAGTCATGCATTTCCCCTTGTATTTGCTAAACATAGGTAATCGCCAAAATGCCATACTCGGGATGAATTTGCGGTAATGTTAGAATAGAGACACTCTTCCAGGGTCTGGAAATATCTAACGATTATTTTTTGATGAAATAATTTTTTTCTCGATTTATTTTTACTTTTAAAAAGATTTACTAGAAATTGAAGTATTTAAAAGCATTTGAAAAACTTTGTTTAGGGAAAATTTACAGTTCTGGTAATTAAATCAGTTTTTTAAATTGTTTGTAGATGTCAGATAAAACTAATTCCCTCTGCCGTTATTCTTGGAGAGTTTAGTTATTATTTAGTTAAAATTTTATGAAAATATCAGGAGCATCATTCTAGAGTTCATGTCTTGCATGCTCAATTTTGCTGTTAGATTCGTATATAGCAGTAGCATTACAATATATGTACTCGCTCTTAACTTCTGAATGTTTACTGAATTACTGGGATTGTTGGTAAAATTCTGTTCACATGCAACATTGGAAAGCATACTGAGAATCGCTTTTGTATTTTTACAGGAAGATGGACGTTTTCACGAGGACATATTTGGTGTTTTAATTAAAAGCAAGTAATTTTCCGTCGGTATTGTTCCTATTTTTCCAATGGAAAAATCGTGATAGGCAGTTAGCAGTAGATATATGCACATATTTTTACGCTTAAATGCCATGCTTTAAATAGTTTTAGTGGAGAGATGATTGGTTAATTATATTATATATTTTAAATGAAAGAACATCCTTGCGATGTTTATTTAGTAGCCAGGTTGTTATCATTATCAGCTATTTATTCGTGATATAAAGTTATAAACGTTGAGAAATCCTATATACATATATATATATATTTGTCGTAATTATTTTGGTGCTGCACTAGGCCTCATCTACATTCAGGAACGCTAAAGCTAAAAATGCAGTTTTTGCAAATTTATTTTAAATTACTTATTACTACAAAAGTAGTAATTTATGTTTTCAAAATTCATTATGCAAGATCAGTTATTTGAAAGAAAACCTTGGGACGGTTGATGCATTAACTAATACAGCTAAATTTGTTTGACTATGATCTAGTTAGTCGTTATTTATTTTAGTGTATATTTACATTAGTTTCACTTTTCATATCAAATGTATTTATGAAAGTTAATCTCGTCAGTTAAGTCAAATATTTCCTATGTAAATCTGGCTGAACAAGGGCTTTGCAGAGATGGATCTGTGTAGTTGTTAGCTTGAAGTAATGACTAATGAAAATGACAAAAATTGTCATTATAATAATCAGGATATTTGGGTCATTGGTAAAGAAACCAGAGAAACAATCTTCAAACTTATGCGAAACATATTTTGCTAGCTAATATATTTATTAGAACTTATTGTAATCAGTTTTTTCTGCTTTTCCAAATTACAAAAAGTAAAATCCTATGATTCCCCGTCAATGCTTGCTTTCACATATCTACCTCAAGTGGTGTAAGACGCATGGGCGCCCGCAGAAAATTTTCTAGGGGGGGGGCAAAAAATTTTTAGTAATGTAACGTTTTAAAGTTGTTTTATTTTACTGAGCGTATTTTAAAATGTACTACACTAACACTAGTACACTAGACTGTCACTAGATAATGATATCGATATGACAATGCAAGGAGTCACAGTTGTTACAATTAACTATAAATGTTTTAATTATAAATTTTTTGTCTATTTTTTCCAAAAATTTTTTTTACTCAATTAATCCAGTGGGGGGCATGTGCCCCCCCCTTGTTCCCCCCTGCGGGCGCCCATGTGTAAGAGTTAGATCTAAACAATTGTGTAATTTCTTGAGTTCAACTTCCTGTTATGCAAAATAGAAATGGTGGCATGTGTGAAACAACTTCAAGAAATGATCAGCAGCTCGTTTAACGGTTGATAAAATTTAATAAAAATAAACTCAATTTGTAATTAAAAGACATAAATAAAATTCAAATGTCGAAAATCTCTCTCGATTTGCTCATTGTACGTTGCGCGAGGTGCGAACTTGATGAGTTTTTAGCCTGTTGATCTGGATGTCCATTGGTGGAAGTGCCATTTGGAGAAGCCTTCAGGTTAACTAAGGCGCCTTGAAGGTTGGAAATGGTTTGTTTTTGATACTCGATTTCGCCATCTTTTGATGCCAGCACTTTTAACGTGATTTGTAGTTCGCCAGTGAGGTTTGATATCTGTTCATTGAGACTGGAAACCTAGAAAGACAAAAAATTGTGTGGTCACACATCAACATATCTCCCCAGCTAATGAAGAAGTTGTGACGTCACATTCACGTGCATTTTTATGAAGATGCACGTGCTGTTCTTAATCTCGTGCTTTTAGGAATTCCAATGTTCTTCATTTGGAACTTATAACAACATCCAAAAAGTGATACTTGCCATTAGATCATGAACTGTTGAAACCTCATTCTGCATCAGCTTATTCTCTGAATTGTCCAGTCTCGTCTGCAGCAGTCGAATTTCCTGTTCCCTCTCCTCACACCCCTGGTGCAGCCTTTGGACTTGTGCCTGTAGTTCATTGGCCTCATTGTCCTTGGCAGATATCTGTATCTGCAGCTGCTGCACCACCACTTCCAACCCCATAGCCTTGCGTTGGTGCCTCTGTTCAAGCTCTTTCAGCCTCTCTACTTCCTCTTCCACCCTCTCTACTTCCCCTTCCACAATGTCAGTTTGCATGCCACAGGATGTCACAGGCACTGGAACACGTCCCGCGAGCTGCGTGTTAAGCTCATGTATCCGTTGGCTCTTTCTTGCCACCTTGCTAAGCAAATTCTCCTTGTCTTCCTTGTACGTCTCCAGCTCCTGCCACAGATTGTCCATCAGAGACACTTCTTGCTCCAGCTTCAGATTGTTCTTCAAGACACTCTCCAGCTCCTCGTTGCAGCTTTGAAGCTTTGCCTGTTGCTGCTCCAGTTTCTTGGACAAGTTTGCATTGTCGTCTTGGAGCTCGAGAACAAGGGATTGCAATTCCTCGTTGCGCAAGCTAGGTGTCCCACCGCTGGCTGGTTCTTCAGGTTGTCCTAACTTTGCATATCCGTTCTGAAATCAGTTTTCCGAAAAATTACCATATAATTAATTGCCTCTCTACTGAGAATGATGTAACAACTTTCAAAAAAATACGTGAATTAGTGGATCTACTAACAGTTTCAGCAGCCAGAGGACTCTGTGTATTGGGTGCCGTAATGATATCTTCGCTGAAAATGCTCGAGCACCTGCCGTTTTCATGAACTTTGTGCATCATTTGCTGATGAATGAAACAGCCGGATTCCTTGAGGGAAAGCTCGTGGTTCAGGTCCGTTATCTGTGTCTGGAGGTCAGCTATCATTCGGTCCCTATCAGTTAGCTGTTTGGAAACGTATTTTATTCATGCAAATTTAAGAAAATTAAGATCCAAAATATGGAAAGTAGATCTAACCTGGGTTTGCATAGAGCCTAAACCCTGCTGTGTTTGCCGAAGCTCCAGCTGAAGCTGAAACAGCTGCACCCCGTTAGCCGAAGTGGGCCTCTTCAGCATGCTGTCATCTATCACTGATTCTGCGAGGGAATGGTCTGGTCCACTGCTATCATCAGCTGACCTGGAGTTAATGCAAGGAACATAAATGGATTATGGAGGTCTGCTGCGATTTTAGAGCAAGGGAAATTCAAAAGTTTTACCAGTGACTCAGCCGTTCCACAGATCCGAACACCTGCTCAAACGTGACTTCACAAAAGTCGATGTTGCCGACCTGAAGCATTTGAAAAGCAAGCTTTTAAGAAGTTGAAAAGAAACAGTTATAAGGAGAACATGGCCAGACATTGAAAAAATTGTACTCGTCAATTCTTTTATCTCTCTTTGTCGGACAAAGTCAAATGTGAGGACTGCCCTAAATAACGAATCTGACAAAAACTTTAAAAAATTGTTTCTTTTCTGCTTACATTCCACTGCCCAGTATTCCGGGCATGAGTGATCAACTTGATCAAGGATGAAACGTCATGCAGCAGGTTGTTCTCCATGCTCTGGTGGTGCATCTTTTCGTCTTCCAAACGTAAGCATCTGTTCTGAAGTTTCTTCACCTCCGAAAGCAACTTCAGCTTATCACCGAGAGCGCTTCGGACGATCTGTTCATAGTCACTTAACTTAACCATTGAAGCCTGGAAGAAATGATAACAGGCCAATGATTGGACCAAATATTTGCAACTTTTCTTCAAAAAGTATTGCAGTAAGTTTTCTTAAAATATAGGAGTTAAAAGAACTCTAAAAGAACTTTCTAAATAAATAAACTGACAGAAGTTTACAAAAATAAATTTGCGAACCTTTGCTGCATGTGCAGTCTTCTGGAGAATTTCCTGCATGACGAGAACTCTCTTGTATGTCTCATTTTCCAGTTCCTCGGCAGACTCGACTAAGGAGCAGTTTTCTGTCTTTATGTCCTCGATGATAGCTTCCAGTACAGCGATTTTCTGATTAATAACAATTGTGATAACACGATAAATACGAATTATGTTTTTATAACAATTCTCCACTGAAAATGCCTTGCTTTACAATACTTTTAATTTACAGTGGCGGATCGTAGAACAAATAAGTGAGGTGCTGCAGAGTAACGCTGTGGAGCACTGCGGGAGCGACAGTCCTCTCTCTCCCTCGCAGCCTGGCGTCAAACACCGTGCCACTGGAGCTGGGAAACGCACAGTTGCATTTAATTTTTTTTTTAAATCTTTTTTCATTAACTGGGGGATGGCTAAAGAGTTAATTAAATAAATTAAAGAATAGAATAAGAATAAATTAAATTAGAAAGAATTGAAGAAAAATGCTCATTATCTAAAAAACGAAATGTTATCGATGATATCCAGTGATTGGGGGTGCTGCAGTTCCACAGTGTCTATGCACGAGCCGCCACTGCTTTTAAATATATTGAGGAAATGTGGTTTCAAACATTTTGCAGAAACATACTTGAATGTTGGTTTATTCATCATCATACATATTTGTCAACATATTTCACCACGCTATAAGTGGTATAATTTTCTGGAAATTCCATATCTAATTTTTGTCTTTCAATCACTACATACATCAAGCGATTTTATTATAAAATTCCTGAAGTTTTCAAAATTTGAAAATTCCATCGAAAAAACTAAATTACTTACATTTCAAAACAATTTCAATACAATGGACAAAACTTCTTTAGATTATGAAAACTAATAATTTGCATGGCAATTTGTTTTATAAATTGTATTTAGACAAGTGAATTAACTTGATTATTGAATCTGATTGTTTTTGTAATTCGTCAAACAAGCACTAAATAACAGAAACTTTCCAGAACCTTAATTTCATCTGTTCTTTTCAAAAATTGCTCTTATATACTATAACATTTCATAACAAATTATGGATTATTTTATTATTTCCAAAAATTCCTAGTTTTCACAAAGTTATTGAAATTCTATTGTAGATTTTCGGTAATTTTGGACAGCTGCCAAAATGTTTTAAATATAGCTAATATGTCAACATTTTATAAAATTTATTTTGTACAAATTTATCCAATTCTGAATGTAAGAATAAAAATTCATTTATTGACATACAGCAACAGATGGACGGGTGCTAGATGATTACTTTTCGGATAATCCTCATCTTACATCGCTAGCCTCAAACCAGGAACACCTTTGTGTGTTTAATACGTTAATCGATCCAACCTTGTTTACTGCCATTTCTAATTAAACGCGCTGTCAGTGTAAAATAGACCGTTAAAACGTGTTAAATAAATGCTCGAACTACAAACCTTACTGCACTCCTCTTGGTCACAGCAGCCGGTTTGAATCGGCATTCTTAAAGGTAGAACGGGTTGAACTTTTTCGAACACTCCGTACACGTACACATTGTATCCTTATCACCAGCAGAAGGTACGTTCCATGGCACGTGCACCATCTGGTGAGGAGAACGGAAAGTTATATTGGTCAGGGAAATTTGAGATAACTAAATAAAAATTCATTTTTATGCATTTTGTTACTTGTTATTTCTTTAAAAACGCTTTGGTATTGAACGGAGTAAAAACATCTATCTATATCTTGATATAACTAAATGAAAATTCAATTTTGTGCATTTTTGTTACTTGTTGTTTCTTTAAAAAATTTATTTAAAAACGCTTTGGCCTTTCTTATTATCTAAACACATGCCAATTAAATAATTGTGTAAAACTGTACTTTAATAGGGGCGTAAGTAGGCCAAAGCACTCGAAAAATAATAAGTTTAGTGAAATAACAAATACGTCTACTAAAAAAAACAGTGTAATTTATTCGACGCAAATATTATAGTTTACGTCTATTATTTCATGATTTGTGTGATTTTATTTCATGGTTTCTAGATATTTTCATAACTTTTTATAAGACCTTCGAAAAAAAAATCGATTTAGGTGCTAGATCATTTGAAATTGTACTTGATTGCTTCCATAATACTTTGATTTCTTTTAAAAATATTGAATACATTGAAATGCTTTTGTTTCCGGGTAATTATGATGGATTTACCAGCTTTGAAGAATATATTTATTAAATGATTTTAAATTCAAATTTGAAACATTTGTGGACTACCCTCGGGAAACGACAGGCGTCTAGTGGGAGCGCCGCTTATCGATATTGTCCAGCTGCTAAGCCGCTATTTCGATGTATCGATTCACCGTGTGTTTTGCAGAACCGCAATCTTTTTTGTGCGATGCCCGCTGTTCGTATCTGGCTAAATTCGGAGTAAATTTGTAGAGAATCTAATCGCGGCAAACGTTCGGTGGATTTATCAGTGGTACGTTGGTCGGAATGGGCGTGCTTTAGCCATCATTCGCCTCGGTTTCGGTCCGAAACTGCCGTCCGGAGCGGCCTTCAGGAGAACGCAGCGAATCAAAGATGGCTACCAACAAGGCAGCGAGTTCATCGAAATCAAATTTCGATTCGTTGGACAAAATTTTCAGCAACACATTGAAGGTAAATATGAGGGGAAAGTAAATTACGGCAACCCGGTTCGCACATGTGCGCGGCCTCTGGCCCATGTGCGGTGTTGCCAGCGTGGGGCAGGGTCGGGAAGCTGGCCTCGGCATGCTGGCGCACATCGGTTTTCAGATCTGTCACCTGGGTTGATTTTTTGAAATGTTGCGTTTTTGGTACGACTTCTCGATTGCGTTTTAAGGACCAGAGGGTTCGCGGCGAGGGGAACGGGGCCATTGCCTTCTTGTAATTCGTTCCGCACCGATTAACGGGAGCCAGAGCCAATTTTAGGCCTTGGAAGTCCAATGTGGTATCTGTAGCCCGGGCTTGCATGGGCTCCTGTTGCCCATGACAATTTTAACTGGGCGAGTTGTTTGGGTTATCTTGACAAAATGGGACCCGCGATGTTGTTTGTGTGCATGCACGTTATGGTAAGCGTGTTACCCCAGAATGTACTGTCATTCTCTATGAACCTGAAAAGCCTTTCATATCCAGAAAAACGTGGATCCCATTGAAACAGGCCATTAGCGTTGTGTTCAAACTTGTAGCTGAGGTCACGTGGTTTGCCATCAAATTGCAGTAGCCTCAACGCTTTACCTGAAAATTATTTTAGTTAGGAAAGGATATTGTGCTTTGCTGTCACATATGGCTCATCATCAAAGCTTTAATGAATTTGTGTCACTTTCGGAGTTTCACAATGTGGTATCTGGGACTGTGCCCTAAGTTGAAGTGAGATATTTTAGGTCAAGTTCGCTAACTGCTGTCGCAAAGTGATTGACCAGCCAAAGAAATAGTTGAATATCCTTTGGCAGCGTTTGAATAATGGCGGTCAGCCTTTTAACCCTTTAGCCGGTTACGTACCAAAGCAAACGTGAAACATAAACGTGTTTTCAAGAACATGTTTCGTCAAACAGGTTTTCTGCAAACCGGCATATGTTTGCGGAAAAAAATTTCTCACCAGTTTTCTGTCCAGAGGTTTCAGCACACTCGGCGAAAAAAGCATGATTCCAACAAAGTTTTGTGTTCGCTCAAAATTTGGGTATGCACCAAAGCATACAAATAACAAAAACAAGGTTTTGAAAGCAGGTTTGTCATTTGCTTAAGCACTTCTACAAGAATATTAACTGAAATTTCCTTTCATTTTTCTGTAAAAGGACAATAACACTTTTTAGGTTTCATATCAAGGTTTTTGACACTTGATATATTAATTGTCGATGACATGCCATAGTAATTTTTTAATCTTCCAAAGTGGAAGTTTTCCCCCCAATATGCTGTGGATCAAGGCCGTATATGTAATCACATTTGGAAGGGGGATATGGTCCAAAAATTCATGGAAAATTGGCGGATTCGGGTTGAAATTTGTAAAAAAAAAATGGATTTCGGGGGGGGGGGGGCGGTTCTATAATTCCAAAACAAACAACAATGGAATTACAAAAAGCATGAGATTAAGAACATCACGTGCATAAGACCAAAACGAGCACCTGCATCTTCATAAACTTGCACGTGACTGTGACGCCACATGCAAATGCTGTGGCCTAGTGGTACGTACATTGCCAAGATGATTCATTGAATTTTACAAACCATTTGTCATTCGTCACCGATTCACTCAAGAATAAATAAGTTAATGATGTGGTAAAACGCATTAAAAGTGTTCGTACGGTTTAGTTTGTGGAATTCGTAAAAGTATCTAAAAGAGGTTTTTTTAAAATTCTCACAAACGTTACTGATGTAAGGATTAGTTGTCATCAACTTTTAGTGTCTCTTTTCTACTTAAGTTCTAAGCAGTTTAGTCTGAGACAACTTGTTGAAGAAGAGTAAATCAATGATTTTCAAAATGTCTCCATGATGGCTCTATTGATTAAGCAGGCGCAATTTAATTTGATTTCTTAATAAACAGTACAGTGGAACCTCAGTTTACGAACACATGTTGTTTCGCTTTACGAACGATGCTTCAGTGCACGAACATATTTCTGAGGACTACCAATCAAAGGTCAGAGTTTCTACAATTGTTTTACTAGTTCCAGCAGAAAATCTTTTTTATGGTAAAGTTTTAATAAATACAAGAAACATCAAGAATGTGTTATAATATCCAAGGATTCAAATTAAATTGATATTAGTTTCAAGGTTATAAGCCTACATTGCAAATATGACAAAAGTTCGTCTTGTTTTATTCACGCCAAATGCAATTGCAATGGATGACAATCCATTGATGACGTCGATTTGAAACTTAAATCATATAATTGACAACAAAATTAAAGTATAATTATACAAATTTTCCTAAAGGAAACAATGTTTGTTAAAGTAAATTTCTTAAACAGAATCTGCAAATGAACTTGATTCACGGCAACGTCAGCATGACGACACCACGTGGGTGTCTTTATTTCATATAATGTTGGAAATTAAGGATCTGTATATTGAACATGTTTTCTTCTTATATTACGGTTATATTTATTTCCTTTCTGTATTGTTTCCACACATAAGCCATAACATGTTAAAAAAAATAAAAATTCTTGGACAAAGAGTGCATTATTTGGATTTACATTAATTGCAATTAGAAAAATTGTTTCGGTTTACGAACAGAGTCGAGGAACAAAGTTAGTAAACCAAGGTTCCACTGTAGCTGTTTACATTACACTGACATGGGTTTGTAAAATTCGTTAATTAGCATGACTTTTCAAAAATTTGCACAGGACGCCACAATATTTCGCCAGAATTACGAAAACAATGGCATAAATAGCGTAGTTTAAATATAACAAAATATACCAGCTGAAGGTTCAACAATGCTACCAAAAGCAGCTCTTAGATTTTTTTCGAAAATATTAAATTTTACTTACAAAATTCGTCTCATAAGCTAAACACGTTTACAATAAAGAATTTTGCACAGTGCGTTTGTAAAAATGTACGTATAACCTGACCGTACAACCTAATGCAATAAATTCCTATCTCTCCAAGTTAAAAAAAAAAGTTAAGATGTCCTGCTTTCTCATATCTTGAAATCCTTAGCTTGATAAGTCATTATCACAGATGGATTATTGCTTCATCCACCTCAATAAAAAACATGTCGTCAATTGGGGGTGGGGGGGGACCTAACCCAGCTACGACCATATGGTATACAACTTGGCGTGTTCATTTAGATTTACTGTAAAATACCGTTCGCCGTCCTAAGGCGGACCATAATGTGGTCGACGACAAAATTCGTTGCGGCTTTAAGCAGGGTAGGTTATCAACTCCCAAGAACTAAATTTTCAATTTTTTTATTTGCTTGGCTAGGACACAGTAACATCTCCAATGCTTGCTAACGGCTTATGTTGCTCTCTTCACCACACCCTTACTAACCCGTCATTTCCTGTTTATTTATTTTTTCGAATAACTGCAGCATATTTCAGTTCGTACATCATTTAGTCTGCTCACTCTGTTAGTGGCCCATGCCACGACAAAAAAAAACCCAAATTTTCCATTTTGCTGTGCATCGAATGTTAAGATATCTTGAAAACGTTTTACTGAACAGAATTCGACATTTTAAAAGGGCTTTAATGGCATAGTTGACCCGAGATAAGCAGTAGTTGCAACCAAAGCCAGTTGAGCCTTTACACGACTTCATATTCTCCTTTTTCCCTGTTTTGAATTTTTTTTTCTGTGATTGAGATGTATTATGTTGATTCTCCTGTGAACAGTGAATATGCGGCTTTTCATTCGGACGTCAGGTCGCTGTCAACTGAAATGGTATCCAATTTTGAGTTCGTATGTTTGAATTCACAAACCAATACTGGCTTTTATGGAGGGTTATATGATTTTTTGTGCTCTGTGAGCGTTTGTGTTTGTACATGTGATCTTTGTGAGCAGTGCAATAAATAAATAAATAAATATAAAGCCCATTCCACCAATTGCCCTTCAATTCAATTCAACTCAGTGCCCTACAGTAAGCAAATAAATGCCATATGGTAGGGGGGTCGTACCCAATTTCAGGAGAATGCTCCTACGTCAGTAGCGACTTAGACATCATTGTTAGATTGGATTTTTACTAAATCAGGAGAATCGCCAGGTAGGCTGGCGTCGTCCATAATCGCATGGGAAAAAAGGGCCAATAATAAGCATCCGTCTTGGTACGAAGCTAGGTTAAGAATTTGAGTGATTATGTCTACTAAGGGCCGGTTGCACCAACAAAGGTTAAATAAAAGGTTAGTTAACCTGAGGTTATATAAAACCACGAGTTAACCTC
>JAQGAE010003463.1:0-14701 GCA_034696685.1 Julus scandinavius | reverse complement strand
ATTAAATTTAATTGCTGTACAATTTTGATATTTGCATATATTTACAAAATGGTGGCTGAAACAAACCCGGAGGACAAACTTTTTTGCATATGTTTGTAAAAACGTGTATAAACGTACAATGTAAGTCTTGGTGGAGACCCGGCTTTACCTTTATGAAGAAGGAAGTTTGACAGCTAGGTATTCTTGAATGTCAAAGTTTTTATTTGAGTATTTTGCAACTGACCAAAAATGTCACAAAACACTACCTATAAAACTCATAAAAACTTTGTGATAGATCCAGAGAAATGGACCACAACTGATTAAGCATTTGAATATTTCGTCATAAGAATCAAGGTTAACCGGCATTATCCAATTAGTTTATCAATCCTGAAAATAATACGTCAACGTAGAGAACATTTTACCAGAAACATTATCGGCACTTAAAATAAATGCATGGCTAGCTAAAACGTCAGTAACATTGACTTCATCACACATCAACGGCTAAAAAGAAGAATAACATGATGCATTTTCCAACCCCAACAATATGCATCGGTTGGATGCGAATTAGCATAATTAGAAACACACGTGTTTATGAATGTTATGTACGCGAATTATTCACGGACAATAAAGTCTTTTCGGGGAGCAAACAAGAGCCATTGCATGAATCAAACAGGAAAGTTGTCTAAGTGTAGCCGATGCTATTGAGAGGCACTAAAGTATGACGTTGTCAGAAACCCAATTGGAAAGGGCAAAACTTGGCTACTGATTTTTACAAAAATATGGCATACGGCTGTATTACAAGTTTCGGATCATATTTTCCTTCATCTTTACAACTCGGTTCCATTACATCCATAAACTAAGAAAGAGAATCAAATCTGGCAAAACATAGTTCCAACGATGGGATTTACATTTCAGATAATGGGGGAGAAAACAAAGTACGCTTCCTTTTAAAAGAAGCTCTATTTGCATATGGCTCAAATTACTCTACTAATGGATTTTCTATTAAAATATGATGTACCACCGGCTTAATAAACAATTTGTATTTTCCAATTCAGAGAAGTTCGGAAGCAAATATAATTAAGTCGTCATATTGTTATTAATGCATTCGAAATTAAAACTATATTTATGTGAAACATCCATATGAAACATTTGTTAAAATCTCGTTTAATCTGGATGCCAATCATTATGCAATGTAGTCAGACTACTGACATTTACTTAGTTCGTTTCGTCATTCACATGCCACAAACATTTGTTTAAATAACCTCATGTTTACGGAAACGATCTCAAAACTTAAGTGATGTCACGTTTTTATGAGCTTCTAACTTGCGCAGTAGCTGAACCCAGAACTGCACATCTTGCGAACATAATTCAATTTGATATCCTAAATTTCTTCTCAACACTTTCTTTAGATCTCTTAAAAGTGAGGTAAACGTCGACGCTTAGCAAACCGACTATACACGAAGGTAATTAGTTTATTCATCGATTCAAACATCAGTTGTCACCCAGGGCAACGTCGGTCGCTGCCCCACACCGGGCATTACGGATACATGTACTTCAAAATAGGTAAACTCGCCAACTTACCTAATAATTTCTTGGTCTCATCGGGGCGGATGAACAGGTTTAAATTCCCTCTGGTCGAGCAGAACAGTCCTATGAGTAGTCCGCTGACGATATATTGAGCAACCGTTGGCATTTTCCATATAGTTTTGTAAATGTTAGCATGGCAAAGACGACAACAGGCACGACACAACCGCACTCCTTCGCCACCAAGCTTTAAATGAGTAAATGGATAAACTCCAGCGCCATCCGGCGACCGCAAATCGCAACGCGAAACAGCGCAACCTAGCGCCGAAAACCGGAAAGTTAACAATCGTTTATTTGGCTTTTTTTTCTCCTGTTTTCAGCCCATTTGATGATTTATTGATAAGTCGTAGAGGTTGAAAACTTAAAATACTAAAGGCGATTTTAATACGAAATTATTCTGACACGATTTTTTGATCAGCAGTCGAAATGTCAATTTCATGGCACAGCGGCGTTTATCTTCGAATTCTCACCGCTCGTTTCAGCTACTTACCCGTTTCATTTCCACACAACCCAGAAACCCTTCCAGAAATCTACATATTTCCACAAATGAGAACCGTTTCGTCAATATTTGTTTTGAGCTTCTTCGATTTTGTGGCATTTTGACGTTTTGGCTGCTTCCCAAGATGCTGCACACAATCGATGCTCAGTGTTTTAGAAGGCACACAACGAAGCGGTGGCGAAACCGCAAGGCACTAGTGGTATTCATAAACAAATCTCACCTATACTTTACCGCTTTATACAATTTTTCGTCGAATTCTATCACATTGTAAACCCTATTCCATCAACTTATTTAATACTTCGAGTAAGGTTTCAAAGCGAAGCACCAGCGATGCCAGACTACACAGACTCGTAGTCCTTTATAACACTATTTTGATTTATCGGGATTTTATTCATCAGAGTAATAAGATATTAATAACATATATTTTGTAGTTATTATATTATATAACACATTTAATAAAGAGGCTTTGTCGTAACATTCGTTTTTTAAATTAGATTAGATTAGGTTACAACTTTGGAACGGATGGGTCTAAATTAGACCAATGCACGTAAGTGTGCCACTCTGCGTACTACCTGTATAGTTGTAGCGGTATCTGACATTTGGCCTGCTTTATACCATGTGACTAATCTAGTCTTTAATCCAAGCAAGATTTTTTTTAATGTATCTTGTTATTAAAGCCAAGTATTGTATCTAGGGGTTTTTCTTTACAGGATGAGAGGAAATAAAAAAATATATATATATAGTATATCCCTCACAAGAAAGATTTCTATCTGGTGTCATTGCGGTACCAATAGCCCACCATAGGGGTCACTACTTACTGGCTACGAAATAGGATTTTGTTGGGTTGCTTGTTTTGTTGAAAATATTTTACTGGAAGTTTGTTAATGTAAGTGTTTCTTGTTTGTTTTTAATATTGTTGATATATAAATGTAACCATGGGTTCAGCGGATATCGCTGCTCTCGTTACGTATATTCTCGTAGTCAACTTTCATGGCCATTTTAAACTAGGCCTACTAGACTATGTCTGCTATGAAATCACGCTTTGAACTTCTTCACCATCTAACACTTTACTGACTAGTCATTTAAATATGAAGTCCCTCTATTATAGCATGACTAGATCATCATTAAGTATATTAGTTGATGTTCTGAGCAGTGGTGGACTGGCTATATTAGTGTCCCTGCGTCTTAGTCCACCCTTAGTGTTGGGTAGATGGATGTTAGATATAGAGTACATACATTGCTTTCTTACTATTTCTAGATAATAAGTCAAAATGACTACTGCTGCCAGACCAACGTTTGATTCAGCGCGTGGTGGCACAGGACGTGGAGAAAAAGACCTCAGTGCAATCTCAAAACAGTACTCCAGTCGAGATCTTCCGTCACATCAGAAGCTCAAGTACAGGCAAACGGGACAGGACACCACCAGCGAGATTCGCAATCGAGACTTCCGCAAAGATTTAGATGAACGAGAGAGGACTGCAAACCGGGAGCGGCTGATGGAGCGGGAAAAGCGTGGCGATAGGGCAGCTAGAGGTTGGCGTCCTTCAATGAGATGTTGTTATAGAATAAAATCGTGCTGTGTATTCTCAACCATACCATCTTTTTTGCAGAAATTACTAGTGCCAGTATGAAAAAGCCACGATTAGATCAGATTCCCACAGCCAATTTGGATGCAGATGACCCAATAGACGAAGACGTAAGTAGGATACGTCTGGCTGTTTTTAATGATGGCCTACACTATTATTAACATGTTTTATAATTATTTAGGATGACGACAGTGATGATGATAGCGATGAAGACGACACTGCAGAGTTGATGGCCGAATTAAATAGAATTAAAAAAGAAAGAGCTGCAGAGCATGCCCGCAAGGTGAGATAACTGATCATGATTTTTGTTTTATTTGATGAACAAAGTTTGGTGAAGTTTGACGTCTGTGAAACTATTTTAGTCAAAGTTTTGCTTGTTTCAACTAACTGAAGTTTGCTCATCAATGACGATTTTTGTATGTTAACATTTAGGAAGCAGAAAAAAAGGTCGAAGAAGAGCGAATTCGAATGGAAAATATCCTCAGCGGTAACCCTCTCCTTACTACGCAGGCAAGAAGTACAGACTTTAAGGTAGGAAGAGAATTTCTATATTATTATTTTTTGTTTTTGCTTAACCAGTGTGTTAAATTTCACGATATATTTCTTAGATAAAACGGCGGTGGGATGACGATGTTGTATTCAAGAATTGTGCTCGTGGTGAGCCTGACAGAAAAGAGAAGCGCTTCATCAACGACAGTTTACGATCAGAATTCCACAAAAAGTTCATGGAAAAATACATTAAGTAAATTATGGATGAATACAACTGTTTTCTACTACGAGTTCTCCGGCATTGTTAAGTGATACCTCATTAAGACGCATCTAGCACAAAAGCATATGAAAATAAATGTCACGTGTGAGGACCTATCATTGCTGAAATTCCTTCTCAGCGACATCCAAGAGGAAACTCCCATTCCATATGTCCCAAACCAGTTTCCATGAGCAAGAAAGAAGAACGCTCCAGTGAGGTTATGTGAATGTGTAGGGCTTTGAAAGCCAAATCTTCAGGTGTTGATGCTTGTTCATGCTTTGTTAAAATGAATTTAATTATCCAAATTGCATTTGAAATAATTTGTTTGGAGTTTTTATTCCTCAATAGTGACTCGTTCTCCACCAATAACATGTTTTGTTTCCCCCAATTAATTTCTTGTTAAAAAATTAAGTTTGCATTGCTTTTCACCATAGCTCATTATTATTTGGATAAAACACCTTTTGCTAATGATGCTAGACTAATATTGGGGAAACAAAAGTTTTAATTCAATGAAATATTCTTTCATAAATGGCATTCATTATACATGTATAAATTATCATGCAAGTAAAAAGTTCATTGAAATGCATAAAAGTAGTCGTGATGATATTTGTATTTACAGATAATTTGTGGAAATTTTTAACTTACGAGTCAAGTTTATTCAGTGCATCTTGTAGAGCAATTGGTCCCATATTATAGTGCAGGCTCTTCAAAAGTTCTCTCGTAAAGGCCTCCATTATGCCTGGACACAACTTCTCTGCCGAATCAAATCCTTTCAGCAGCTCTTCTGCGGCATTATCCATATTATGGGTATCTTGCACCTTAAACAACCATGCAACAAAAAATGATTTAATTTAGTAAAAAAAACGTATTTAATTTTTTTTTCTAACAGTATTTTGTATATGAATGTTCGAATTTGTGGCATGCATGAATTTCGATTTTTGCGTGACACAAGTGTTTTGCTACAAAATGACAATGTTTTCCTTACAATGTACATATACGTATAAACATCAATATTTTCACTATGAAGAAACAAGTTCTACCCACCTTGAGAAGCAGTGGATGAATAACGTTTGATACAAAATTGGGAGCTATTGCTGGAGTGAAAAGTTCATCGTTATACTCTATATTGATATCGTCGCGGAAACGCTCGTAATTCTGCTTGGGCAGGGACTGAAGGACCTTAAGATGAGCTTGAGAGTTCACTCGTGAAGCATGCCCAGCTTTACTACTCCATCCATTTTCATCATCCTGTTCTGCACTGTAAAAGTAAAAAGTATAGGGGATTAAATACAGCTAGCAGGCTTCAACTTCCTGGATTTTCTGGACAAAACACTACCACATTAAATACACATTTATTTCTGATAAGATGGTGATGCGTTTGATAGGTTCCTACCCTCCATCCATTTTCCAACGTTGGTACCTATCGATGAGATCCAGTAAGAAGCTGTTCTTCTTCGCTTTCTTGATAAAGGCGAATTTCAGAAGTTCTTTGGCTGTCGGTCTCTAGACAAAATCATGGTGCATTTAGTATTATCAGAAACCCTTGAAATTTCATGATTACCCAAATGCTCACATGGTTGGGTTCCTTGTTCAGACATGCTTCTACGAATTCTTTGAATGCTTTACTGTAATTGCCAGTAAGTTCTGGTGCTTTCATTTTGGGTATGTTAATGAGTACCCGCATTGGGTGAAGATCTGCATAAGGGGGTTCCCCTTTGGCCAATTCGATGGCGGTGATACCCAAACTCCAAATATCAGCCTACATAGAGAATAAGTAAACAAACCATTGACTAGATCTTGAAACCCCACTGGACTTAAATATTAATGCTGTTTTGGGGATTTTGACTAATTGTTTAAAACAACAGAAATCTTCGATAATAACCTTTGTATCGTATCCTGACTGTTCTATCACTTCCGGGGCCATCCAGAATGGCGTGCCGACAAATGTGTTTTTTTTCATTGTCGTGGCGGTCAGCTGTCCGGCCACTCCAAAGTCGGCCAATTTCACGTCGCCTTTCTCCGATAGCAACACGTTGGCAGCTTTTCCATTAATGAGAAAAACATTTCCCATTATTTTCCTTCAATTCAATTTAATTTACCTTATAATTGTACATATTTAAGGAACAAATTAATTTTATAAAATAAGAAACAGCTATTATATATAGTTTTCAACAAAAATATTGATGATGCATTGACGTGCCCCTACCTTTAATATCTCTATGCAATTTTTTTCCATCATGTAGATAGTCTAAACCCTTGAGAACTTCCCTAAGAATAATGGCTATTTGGGATTCATCAAATAACCCTGCATTCATGAGATCCAAAGTAGAACCACCTCCAAGATACTCCATAATGATCCATAATTTGGTCTCCTGCAATTATAAAGTGTGATGTTAAAAATAATAATAAGGGCGATGATTTGACACTTAAAATCCTGCCCACCTTGATAAATGAGCCGTAGTATTTGGTAACGAAAGCACTATCGCACTGAGACAAGACCATGATCTCCTGCTGAATATCTTCTATTTCATCCTCAGCTTCATCTAGATCAATTATTTTGATGGCAACCACTTGCTGGGTCCTATTGTCGATTCCTTTAAACACTTCTCCAAAAGCGCCATGGCCAATTTGCTCTTGGATTGTGAACACTACTTCTGGATCAACCTTTTTGGAAAGATATTGGAAGCAGAAAATCAAGCAAAAACGAAATAACTATCATCTCATTATATTTTTGACATAATCACACATGTGGTTCATGGAAAAATAATGAATAAAATCGCTATAAAATTAAATTATAAATTGTTTTCCAAAAAAAAAGGAAATAAAAATGTGCTATGAGGTGAAGTCTTTCCATATATACTTTTCTTACATTTAAAATGTATTTTTGCTCAGATATTAGCAATTATCAAAATGTTCAGTGAATTGTTAACAAATTATAATGTATAGAATTTTTTTTAAAACATTTTCTTATTCGAAATACAGATTTTTGGGGACATATTTCCCTAGACTAGCTCTGCTCATATTTTAAAAATTATTTTTATATTGGCAACAAGTGATCATTTATCATGATTTCTAGTGCTGACTCACAATCTTTAGTCAAATGGAATGTTTTCCAGGCTCAGATAATGATAGCTGTAGTATTGTAGATGTCATTTATCCTGTTAGATTATGTGATCATCAGATAATCTGAAGGTCACTAATTAATTATCCAGGAGATAGCGCAGTTATAAAGGAATATGTAACAAGAGCAGCCATTACACTTATGTAAAAATTACATATTTAATTAAAATGAGAAAACTTTAGTATTGCAAATAGTAAATCAATTTACTAGCACTTCAAAAGCAGGTTAATATTATTTTACAATTAAATTAAGCAAAATATTTCTTGAAACATTCTAACATTTTAAAACACAAAAATGGAAAGGAAAAAGGAAAAGTTAAAATACATACTTGTTTTATAAAATCCATTAATAATATCTAAATTATCAGGTCGAAATCAGATCAGGAAACAAATTTAAATCCCGAAATAATGAGGAAGGGTTGTTTTTTTTAAAAAAAAAAAGTAAACAGAAAAAGCACTACATATTCAATTCAAGATAATGCTTTTCATAATTTCATTATCAGCTTTTAATGCCTTGAAAGTGTTTGGAATACAAATGGCTAGATGAGGGTAATGAGAAGTAATGCAATAAATTGTATCAGGTCTTAATTTGGAACGCAAATGAGTTGGATATGCTCGGCCAATTAACAAAGACTAAATACAAAATCAAAAAACTCACCTGTGAACGTCGGTTATTGTATCCAGAGTTTACATCCATATTGCAAAGAATTGCATTAATTCCGTTCGCTTCCTTCTCAAAGAATATCTTAGCAAAAATAGCGATTATGCATTAGCAACTTTTCGATCTGCTTTATCCAAACATAATAATGCCGTCATTTTTTCCCAAAAAAACCCCATTGGTTAAAAGATAAACAGTGATGATATTTTATAATCTAATCTAGAAAGGTGATGTCAACTACACACAAAAATCTCACAAAATCTAACTCCCTAGATAACTATAACATGAGTAATATTTTCGTTTATATCTATTAATCTCGATGCAGAACAAAAAAAGTTTCACCTTCGAAATAGCGTCCTAAAAATATTTTTTTGAAATTACAGCTTGTACCTCATTGTAATGACCAGTAAAAGATTTCAGAGTACACTGTTAGGAAAAATTCTAACTCTATATAGTTAGAACGGGCTACAAACTTAAAACACAGACCATTTCTGTGCATACATGATGAGTTCTCTAGATTCTACCAATGCACTTGAGTCTTGAGATTTATAATCGGTGTTGCAAATCTGACAAAAAAATAAAATGTCATCAGTAATAGATCCAATAATGCAATCGTTGAAAAAAAATGTGTTTTAAACATCACCAATTTTTTTCATGAAAATACACATTCGGATACCGATTCTCCACATAGAACCTTTAATACGAATTAAACTGTACATGAAAATCAACGTCCAATGTGGCTCGAGTACGAGCTCCCAGAATCCCTTCCTATGCAAGTCAGGGAGGAAACCCATAGTCCATATTTGCCCTAACTGAATTTACGAGCGTGGGGAATAGAACGAACCAAAGAAACCATATTCGTTTGCACCAAACCTTTCGGTGCAAAAATGCAAATCTGATAGTAAAATATTAAATGGATTAATGTTGCATTTAAAGAAATTCGGATAAGAACCAAAAGTTACAAATTGTATCTTTACCTTCGCTGCAATACCCTTCACAGCCATGATTGAATCAGAGAAGCGTTCCACAAATCTCAAATTTGAAAATAACAACGCTTTTAGACTTCTAAAATATGCTTGACATCTGTGGAATACATGTATATATTTGGTTATTGCAGACTATTTAGTCCTAGAAAAAGGGACAGTTGCAAGATATGAATTATGACTATGAAGTCACATAGAATTATTTTTACGATAAAAGCTTGTACACCGAGACACGTAAACTAACAGGTTTCTCTGGTATCTTAAGATCTGCTAGGAGACAAGTTTTAACTAGTGTTCATAAATAAATTTCTTGATAAAATGGCAAGCTTCGGAAAAATCGTTTTGTATTTTTTCTTTTTCTTTTTTTTTTGTTGAAAAAATATAGATGCAACATTTAATTGTAGGAATTACTGTTTTCAGCATTTTTATATTACACATGGCAACAGAGATTGTCGAGAAAAGGTTGCTACGGGAGGTCATAACTAAGTCGAACATTTACGTAAATGCATAACTGGAAAATTACTTTCACAAAGTTCAAGTACACTACCATTAACCGCTCCAAGTGCTACGCGTGTTATCTTTTGTCAACTATAACGTGCATCGTTAATGCAGTTAAAATCTCGCCATTTGGGTTTTCAAAAACTGCTTATGCAGTAGCATGGAGATAGCTGACAAGAAAAACAACTTTAAAAATTCACTGCAAGAACTTTCACAGTGATGGAAAGTGCCACGAAATTCATTGAAACAAATATGATGCAGAAAACAGCATTTCTGCATGCCTGTTCACAAATTTTAAAAGGACAACTTAAACTAAAAATTCAAGAAAAGCAACTTAAATGGTTAAAAACTTCACTTCACATGCTGACTGAAAATGTTTCTTATAATTTATACAAAATGTTTTTTCTTCAAAATCAAACACCATCCAAATGCACAAATCAATATAAAAAATTCAGGAGAGGGGATGCTTATGGTAATAGATAGCTGTTTCTGAAACATCTTGCAGCAGAAAAGTCAGCAATGTTTGAAGAATCGTGAAAACAGGCTAACCGAAGACTGCTCGTACATTCCAGAACTTTGCCTACGACAAACTAAGTCCGTTTCACCCCTGCTGTGAACAAGGCTCTCGATATAAGAAGCCTATTTGTGCATGGTTTATTTGGCTCGTTCTGCCCCCAAATGCCAAACCTGACAAATAGAATCCTGTCTTTTTGTACACAAATCAACATTATTTTTAAATAAGTGCTTTCCCTTAATTTGCGATAAACCTAAATACATGTATAAATGGAATGAGCGGGCGTCCGATATGCGGCATATGGCAATTAAGTCCCCGTGAGACTAAACTCCACCCCCTCTTTTCTAGCCTTCACGGCCGATGACGACGATCGCTTATTGGACTAGAGAACAGTTAGTCCCTTGGCCCAGCCCATCCACGTTGGCTGTGCAGAATCCCGGTCATAAAAGTTTTCTATGTACAAATGTCGGGAGTCCCAAATGTTCGCTTTCTGCCGCTGAAGGGGGGTGAGAGAAAACAAAAAAAAAACGAAACAAGGGAGCGGAGGATGCGTGGTAACGACGGAGGCTGCCTGGAAAACAGACGGCACATGGTGTTGGCATATTCAGCAGTCGATTTCACAGAGGAATCGCAACGGTTTCTCTCAAGAGGCGGCAGTTACGACTAATGGCCATCCCTGAAAATATATATACTTGTAAGCTTAACCTTTTTTTTTCTCTTTTTGTAATGCAAAAAAAGAGCAGGGGACTTTTCAACCTATGATTCATAACCTAATAATAAACTGAATTAAAAATATGTGTTTGCTCCACAGTTTAACTAGCAGAAGTAATCAGGAGTTTTGGTAGCACACAGTTAAGATGTGTAGCATATCACAGGTCATCGTAAAATTCACGTCTCACGAGCTTGTAATGAACAACAATATTTGACTTGGGATATTTCACGCCAGCAATAAAAGCGATATTTGCAAATCAGTAAATTTCTGAACATTCTAATCAAATGCTGGAACTTCTCAGGTTTATCTAATCTTAAAGCTAGTCAGTCCATATACGATCAATTTTTAATCTTAAAGTTGAGAATTCGTCAACATGTGCAAAAGTACGTCAACAAAAGTACATATTTTACTTCATCCTGTTTTTGTTATAAACATGCGGTTAAAAGATGGCCTACTTACGGCACAAGCTTATTCATTGCATCCTGTAGCCTTGATGAGGTCAGGTTGGGTTGCACTTTTTTCAAAATATCTCTCATGAAAGACTCTGTTATGCCAGGGCACGATTTCTCTGCCAAATCAAATGCATTCCGCAACTCTTCAATGGCATTGGACCTATGGGACAGCTCTGAACTTTTAGAATTATTCTTCTGCTTACGTTGTACCTGCAATGAATAAATAAAAGCACATTTTACCGGGGTCCTAGCATACCTAATAAATTAATGTGAGGTGCGCATGATGAAATGCATAAGAGCTTGATAACAAGCCACTAACCTCGGAAATCAGAGGATGGATGACAGTCGTCACACACGTCGGTTTAGTTGGTGGAATTAAAATAGAGGAATTAGTCGTAACGTTGCGACCGCTATCCTTGTCTCGCGACTCCTTTGTCTCCCGGTAGTTCCTTTCGGAGTCACCAATGTCTTGTATTAAGCCAACATTAGGTGGGGGAGGAGCAGATGATAGGGGACGAGGCGGCTTCGTTAACGAAAAATAAAGACCGTTAATTAAAAGGACACAAGAGTATCGTATGCACAAATATAAAACACAGAAGATGCAAACTCACAATCGACGTTCTTTCGGATCTGTGTACATATTGATCATTCCATTCTGGTGTCGTCTTAGATACCCCGATATCCCCATTGAGGATTTTACTATTACGCTTGGCAGACGGTTGGAGGATCTGTAGTTCGTTGTCCAAAGGAGTACGAACTGTGCTATTCCATCCTTCTGTGTCTTTATGATTTGACCCTTGGCTAGCATCATCCCTGGTTAAAACGATCCATATTTAAATTACATTTTTTTTTAAGCATACATTTCATAAATGTTCTGGTCAAAACGTTCAGCTTCTAATAATCGACTGACAATTTTGGAAATAAAAGCTCCATTTTAGTTTACAAAAACATGCTTACTCTGATCCATCAGATTCCGATCCGCTTGGGCTGTTGCCCTGAGCTTTCCATCGCTTGTACCTATCAATGAGATCCATCAAATGGCTATTCTTCTTTGCTTTCTTTATGAAATTAAACTTCAGAAGTTCCTTGGCAGTTGGTCTCTAAAGAAGGAACAAAGATTTGAAGAATGAGCACAAGTCCGCATTGGTTTCAACAACCAAATTTTTTCAAATATTGCATTGTACTGAAAAAATATTATTTACGTTTTCCGGATCCTTATTCAGGCATGCTTCAACAAACTCTTTGAACTGCTTGCTGTAATTTCCCGTCAGTTGCGGTGGGTTATTTTTGGGGATGAGAAAGAGCACTCGCATCGGATGCAGCTCCGAATTGGGAGGCTCACCTTTGGCTAATTCAATGGCAGTGATCCCCAGGCTCCAAATATCAGCCTAATAGAAAAAAATAAAACAAGATCAACTTCCGTACATTATACTTTATGCACAAGTGCCAAATACTTCTGTTGCAGTATATAAAAAAACCATGGATACAATTACATTTCCATCCGTCTGAATGGAAATTCCAGAGTGCAAAATGTTATTTTTAGAAATCCTTAAGAAAACGTTTGCGTCAAACATACCTTGGAATCGTATGCGGACTGTTTTATCACTTCTGGTGCCATCCAGAAAGGAGTGCCGACGAATGTATTCCTCTTGCTGGTGGTATTTGTCAGTTGTCCAGCCACTCCAAAATCTGCCAACTTCACGTCCCCCATCTCGGAGAGTAACACATTGGCAGCTAAAGAGATAATAGAATAGTTGTTTTTGAGACTTTTCCAATTTAATCAAACTAACCTTAACCTAAATGTGTGAGGGGCAATATGATGAAAAACTAATTTGTTAAATGCATTGCATACCCTTTGCGTAAAAACTAACACGTTTTATACAAGAACTAAAATAATTTAAGGATACACTTTGATAATTTCCACTTGCAACATGATTTGTGACAATAAAAGGTATTGTTAGTAAAATTAAGAGCTCAATGACATTGATCATTATTAAGTGATAGTAAAAATTGCATTGTTGATCAATACAAAAAGTTTTTTTTAATGAAATAATTTCATTACTTTATATATCGTGACCTTGCAAATAGAAAATAATGACAATAACTGAAGGTGCACAACTACACTAAATCAGATATGATAGCCATTACAGTATTTTGAACAAAGAATAAAGGTTATCCCGCACCATGTTTTATGTGCAAAACAACGTTGTCATCAATAACAAATGAATCAATAGCCAGATATCCACAATTTACAAAGCTAACAATAACACAAATGTACTGTTATTGATCATTCAAGATTACCTTTAATGTCCCTATGCAGCTTCCGCTCTGAGTGAAGATAATCCAGACCTTTGAGTACTTCCCTAAGAATAATGGCTATGTGGGTTTCTTCAAAGGATCCTGCTTTCATGAGATCCAAGGCAGAACCTCCTCCCAAATACTCCATGATGATCCATAATTTGGTTCCCTATTTTAAAAAGAAATTATTGAACTTTGCTGACAACGAAATGGGGAAAAAAATAGAAAATATCTAAAACTTACCTTAAGAAACGAGCCAAAGTATTTGGTGACAAACAGGCTGTCGCACTGTGAGAGGACCATGATCTCTTGCTGGATATCTTCGATTTCATCTTCGGCTTCTTCTAAATCTATTATTTTGATAGCAACCACCTGCTGCGTCCTATTGTCGATACCTTTAAATACTTCTCCAAAGGAGCCCTTTCCGATCCGCTCCTGTTTGGTGAAGATCAGCTCTGGATCCACCTTCTGGACAGAAAAAAAAGAAATTAGTAATAATTTCAGAGACTGCAACAACATGCATACTAGACATGAGCCCTCACTATACCCTTCAACTGATTAGTGTGTGAACTGAACCCAACAAAATCCAGTTTTTTCAAACGGCTATCTGATCAAGGTTCCTTTAGAAACAAAATGACGCCATTTTGCAGCTAAATTAGAATTCAATTCACTTTTTTTCACAGGGCTGCTATGGCAACGAAAAATGTCTTTTACATAGCCCTTTTTTAAAACACCAACGCTCATATGATGCAAATGCCGCCAATCAATTCCATCCATATTAAGTACCGTCCGAGTTAATTAAGCATACGGCACTATTCAATGCTCATCGGATTTACAGTTTAGGCTATGTGTGGCTACGATTAGTCATGGAAAATAATCCGAGCTTAGAAATAAACTATCCTCGTGTTGCATAAAAACGAAACGTTCAACCAAACTTCTCAAATGCATACTAGGAATCAGTGCGGTGAGATTTCATAAAAAAAAATAATAATAATAAAAAAATGAAAAGTATGATTGAAAGGCCTCACAACTGTCGTTTCTGTTAACATTTCTCGATAGCTGCTCCAACG